>JAADXW010000592.1:0-18823 GCA_023337975.1 Phytopythium ostracodes
GTCCGTTTTGCTTCAATGTGACTTTTTGTCCGGAAATGGTGGTACATTTTATGCTTTCTATATGAAATTTTACCTGCCATTTTTAATGTTGTTACGATCATATAGTCCGACAGGTAAATAATTACCCTAACACAAGCGAAACATGGGTGTTGGATGTGACAATTACTATACGGTATTGACGTTTTCCCCGCGGATCATTCTGTGCGCGCCTGTACCGAGAGCCAAACTGGGCGCGAGATGGGACGGCTCTGTGGTCGGTTCACTGGACAATATATTTATGTGAAATAGCTTTTTAATTATTGTGTTAAACCGTTAATGTATTGATTTCAGATCACTTGCATAAGTACTTGAAGCGCTGCCGTTGAAGCCTGTCGTGAACGCGTCGACACCTCAGTCGTGTCCCCACGAGACTCCGCAGACGACGCCGGTCATTGTGATGCCCGCCATCACGCCACTGTCTTCGGAAACTCGAGGGACGAGCGTACGCAGCCAACATGCGTGAGCTGTCCTTGTGCTTTCAGCGCCTGCAGGGTCTTCTTGACCACTGGAGAACCGTCGAGCAGCCCTCGACGCCGTTCATGTTGTGGTTGACGAAACGATCGAACGGCCGACTCAGAGGCCGTGGGAGACTTGCAACGATCTGGTCGCAGTATGCACACGATGTAGCTCCGCTTGTCCGAATGCGGATGCTGTGCCAGTGCGCTTCGATAGGCGTCCTTGGAACCCCACCGGGTAGTGACTCGACGAAAAGCTTCTCGCTGCCACCGGGATGATCGAGTCGACGTGGTTGCCGATTGAGCAATCCTGACAGCGTTGAGGCGTCGCGAGCGGACACTGGATAGCGCGTCGTGTCCCACCATAGCTCATCCGATGTTGCAGCACGGGCTGCGAGCGAGAACGCCGCTAGGTGGAGGTTGTAGCGATTCACCACCGCCACTTGCCACATGCTGCCTGACAGCGTGCCCAGTGTGAGTGGCTTCACACAATACGACAAGAAGTTCTTCCGTACGAGGAAGCACGCGTCCAAGTAGTCTGTCGGCGCGCGCGGGAACCGACCAAGCATGACCGTATCAGATCCACGAGGTGCGGGAGTGGTGGAGCCGCTGGAGTCACTAACAGGCAGCGCGTGCATGTTGCGCACGCAGTCGTGGCCAAAGAGCTCTATCTCCTGCAGTAGCTTCATGGCGAACACGTCGGTCCACTTGTCGTTCAAGCGAGTAGCGAAGGCGATGAACGCGTCTTCAATCGTGAGCAGCTCCACCAGAAGCTCCGAGTACGGCGGCATCACTAGCAGCCGCCCCACACTCGTGCTCGTATAACGGCATGTGATCTTCGTCATCCATTGGCCGACGCGTTGGAACATGCGCTTCGACCAGCCGAGATGCATCATTTACGGCCCGTTGTCTTCATCCGGCTTGTACAGCTCCCACGGTGGATGACTTATCATAAACAGCACATTATCGAGCGAGAGTCTCGACTCGGTAGATCGCCGCTGAAGATCACGAGCACTCTCTGCACTCCGTTCGCGCAGCCAAACATCGTGGCGAGACCCACCAACGTCTAAATCCCAAAGTCCTTTAGAGAACCGACTCCACTCGCTGTCTCGCACTCGTTGCCGCTCGTGATGAATCCTCCACGTGTTGTCCCGGCGTTGTCTGTCGACTGTGCACTCAGACTTCCGCGCGCGCTTGTATGCCTCGAGTTCCCGGGGCAGCATGGCCATGTACTCTTGGTGGTCTCATTCGCGCCGTTCACTCAGTTGCCGGAGCACCTCGAGCGCTCTGGCGCTGGGGTCGGCCGGGAACGCACTGCGGCCACTCATCAACATGTCGGAGAATAGAACCGGTCGCGCTTGTGGCATGGGTTGGGGACAGGTACCGTGATTAGCGCGACCGGTGGTGTCACCTCGGTGGCGCCCACGTCTCGCTTGCGGCACCGAGGGCCGAGAGCCATGGCGGACGGACGTGTCACCCTGGTGGCGTCCATGTCTCGATTGAGGCACCAATGCTTGGGCACCACGTTCGGCCGGCGTGGTCGCACTCCGAAGCCTCGCTAAGACTCTAGCTGGCCCAGTCGCGACCACAACGGGAGCAGCAGGTCTCACCACAGCAACGGAAGGCGGTGGAACGACTGTAGCGACTGTAGACACTGCTGCACCGCCGCTTCCTTGCTCGCGACGCCTTGGGCTTGGCGGGCGACAGATTCTCGAAGTCGTCCTCCTCCAGGTCGTAGTCGCTCGGCGCGCCCAGCAGCATCGTCGCCGCCGCCGCTCGCCTCGTCATTTTTCCAGCGCTTTTCTTCGAATGGACGTTTGAAAGGGACCAAGCGCTTCTCAACCTCTTTCTATTGATTTGTTGCAGTTGAAGTGGTTGGATATCAACTGTTATTTTTTGTAATGGTACATTGTATCTCTAACTTGACCAAAATGCACCATACAGTAGGTACCTAGAATCACATTGAAGCGCGCTTACCGCGACTCTTTTACGTCATCTGTCGCGCTGGAATGACGCCACACCCTCCCATTTTTAACGAACTATGATCCGGAACGACAAGTGCAAGACGAAAAAGATACCAAAGCCATCTTTGACTTCGTACGGCAATATACACCAGTTTAAACGGACCATACTCCTTCCCGAGAGGCTACGCCTCCTCCCCCATCATCGACCTGCTGGAGACCGCGTTGACGTCGCGTCGCCATTCGGTGACCGACCGTCGCTGGTCGCCCAACTTCCCGGCATTTCCCGATCTGTACAAGCGACTAAACGACGATGAGCGCGCTGCCAACGACGCCAGCGGAGCGCGATCGGGAGGCGCTCGCGGCCGCGCTGCGTGCGTCCTCGTCCGAGATGAGCATCGTCAGCCGCGGGGTCTTCGATGACGACGAGGAGGACGAGGAGGACGAGAAGGGAGACGAGAAGCGGGAGGAAGGCGGAGACGCGAGTGACCGCCGGCGCTCGTCGATGGTGCGCGAGACGGCGGGAGACGTCGCAGAGGGCAAAGCCGCGGTCCGCACCAAGCGCCGCGAGCTGGCGACGGAGCTGCTGGACGCGCTGTACCTCGGCACGTCCAACTTTTTCCTGGCCTACAACACGCGCGCGGGCATCGCCGTCGTGCTGCGCGCGCTCAAGCTGATCCAGCGCCGGTGGGCTGAACGTTTTATGTAGAATCGGAAGTCTTCATGCACTTTGGCACTAACTGTCGTATTGTGTGTGTACTCTCGCAGCCAGTTCGCGGCGGCGGTGGACCTGCGCGAGCTGCTGGGCGAGAAGAACCTGGCCTTTCGCGTGGACGCCGTCCGGCTCGGCCTCTTCCTCGGCTGGTTCACCGGTGGCTACCGCGGTCTGCGCGCGCTGCTGCCGTTCGTCCTGCGCCGCCTCTTCACGCTTCGCCGCCGCTACTGCCGTCAGTTCGCTGGCGGCTGCTCCAAGAGCACGATCAACGAGAAGGCGCAGACGTCGGCGCTGACCAAGCCTGACGATGGCAAGCAGGTATCCGAGGCGGACGCATCGAGCATCGAGCAGCTCTCGTCGCTGCTGGCCGGCGCGCTGGCGGGCGGCGCGCTCATCTCGTTCGACGGCAAGCGCCGCCGGTCGATGGCGCTCTACGCGCTCACCCGTGCGCTCCAGTGCGCCTACAACACGGCCAAGCAGAAGCAGTACTGGCACTTTTGGGGCAGCGACTGGCAGTACGGCGACGCGCTGCTGTTCGCGCTCTCGAGCGCGCAGGTCATGTACGCGTACGTCATGCGCCCGAACACGCTGCCGCCCGAGTACTTCCGGTTCATCCAAAACACCGGCCCCGTGGAGCTCGAGACGCTCGAGCTCGTGCAGCAGGCCAACCGCGGGAAACTCATCAACCAGGACACGCTGCGGGCGCTCATCGCCCGTAAGAACATCCCCATTGATGGCCTGACGCTGCCTATTGGGCCTGGTGACCTCGTGCCCTGCCGTCTTGTTCACTGCGACGCCAGGTCGTGCACACACGGCGCTCTGCAGTGCTTCCGCGGGGCGTTCATGCGCACCTTCCCGCTCTACCTGTCGCTCTTTATCGTGCCGGGCATCGTGATTCACTTCAAGAAGTTCGTGCGCGCCCCCTTCAGCTCGCTGGCACGCTCGGTCCTGAACGCCACGCGCTCCAACACTTTCCTCGCGTCGTTCGTCACGGTCTATTTGTCAGCTGTATGCGTCCACCGGCGCCTCGTCTCGACCGACCATCGCATTGCGTACTATCTCTGCGGCCTGGCAGCCTCCACGACCATCCTGCTCGAGCCAAAGAGCCGACGATCTGGTACGTTTTGTGAGCTGCGTTGTGATTACTATAGATCAGACACTGACTGGTAAATTGCAAACAGAACTCGCGCTGTACGTGCTGCCGCGCGCGATCGACAGCCTCGCGATGATCCTGCGCGACCGCAAGATCTTTTCGGGCTTCCGCAATGGCGAGGTCGCCCTGTTCTCGGCGTCCATGGCCGTCATGATGTACTGCTACGAGGTGAGTTGATTCAAACGAATCGCGCTAGTGGAGAGCCCTCTAGTGCTCTTACGACTCACCGCGTTGTGTGTGTGTCTACATGCCTGATGTACAGCACGAGAAGGAGGCCGTGAGCTCGTTCCTGTACTCGACAATGCGCCGGTTCCTGCAGACGTCGACGGACAAGATGGAGCAGCACCTGGCCGCGCTCGAGCAGCAGCGCAAGCTCCAGTCGCAGAAGCAAGATCAGTCCCAGTAATGTGAAGTAGAATGTCGAGAGGGCGTAACTGCAAGGGGAGGCAGTCGAGTCAACGCCAACGACGAAGAGCTGGCAGAAGCAGGAGGCGCCATCGTGGAGCGATTGCGGTGGTGGGAGCCACGACGTTCAGACAAGCGCACGGCTTTATTGATGTGGTAACGACGGCCGACAGCGCGAGAATTGACCACGGTAAACCGAACACGAAAGCAATATTCATGTACACTGCGTGATACTTCGAAGTGCATGTGTCAGACAGCTTTTCTTACGACTGCGATGGATTACATATCCAGCGAAATGGTCAGCCGATTGGTGGCGAACATGGCTCGGTCGACCACCTTAGAGCTGGGCGAACAGCAGCTTCTCGACCGATGGAAGCTTCTGCAGCGCCGCGATCGCCTCGGCAGGCGGGGCCGAGTCGAGCGAGAGGATGCCGAGCGCGAGCGGCACGTTCTCATGGCGCGCGAGGCCGAGATTGGCGATGTTGACTTGCGCGTCCGCGAGCTCCTTTAGGATCCCAGCGATCGCGCCGGGGCGGTCCTGATTGTTAAAGAGCAGCAGGTTGCCAGAGGGACGGAACGCTGGGAAGTCCGAGTATTCGTTCACGCGCACCACGCGCGGGTCCTCTCCGAACACGCTGCCCTGCACCAGCAGCGTCTGCTTGGCCTTGGTCTCCACCTGCACCGTCACGCAGTTGGACAGGTGCCGCGCCTTGTCATCGTGGTCGTCGCGCAGGTCGCCCTGACGCACGTCCATGCCACTCGTCATGGCCAGAAGACTGGCGTTCAGCAGCGAGATCGTCGTGGGCGGAGTCGACAAGGCCGCGTGACGGCTCTTCGCGTACTCGACGCGCGACTCGAGCATT
The DNA here is from genome assembly GCA_023337975.1 of Phytopythium ostracodes. NCBI lineage: Eukaryota > Oomycota > Peronosporomycetes > Pythiales > Pythiaceae > Phytopythium > Phytopythium ostracodes. The sequence continues at coordinate 5,592 of JAADXW010000592.1, forward strand.
CCCTTCAGAAGCGCACTCTGCAGCGCGGAACGGGCCTTGGGCGTCGTGATGTCGACGGCAACGCCGCCCGAGGTCGCCAGCGACACCTTGGTGATGCGGTCTTTCGGCTCCACCGACACAACGAGCTGATGCATCAGCCGACCGAGCGCCTCGCCTAGAGCCAGGTACGGCTGCATCTCCGGCAGCAGCGTGAGCGGCATGAACACGCCGTTCGCGACACCGCGGTAGTGGCGCTGCACGAGCGCGTCGCACACGTTCTCGGCGATCGCGCGGTACGTCTGCGCGACGTGCGCCTCCTGGCTCGCCGTCGACCCAACCGCATGCGTCTGAGTAAGCACGCGCTCATGGTGCAGCACCTGTTGCCACTCCTCCGACCACGAGTCAGTCGCCGAGGTGTCGTCGCCCTCCTTCATGAGCACGTCGAGCGCGACGCCACCGATCTGACCCGACTCGAGGCCGCTCAGCACCGCGCGTTCGTCCAGAAGTCCGTGCGCACCAGGGTGCTCCGCGACGGACACGAGATGCACACCGGGCTTGCAACGCGCGAGCGCCGCCTCGTTGAACATGCCGCGCGTGCGGGCCGTCAGCGGCGCGTGGAACGTGATGAAGTCGCTGGCCGCGAAGAGGTTGGGGAGATCGACGCGCGTGACGCCCATGAGCGCCGCCGCCTCCTGCGTCAGGTTCGGGTCGTAGCCCACGACCTCGAGCCCGAGCGCGAGCGCAAGTTCCACCACGCGCGTGCCGGCTTGGCCAAGTCCCACGACGCCCAAGCACTTGCCCGCGAGCTCCGTTCCCGTAAATAGTTCGCGGCGGACCTTGCCGTCGGACGCGGCAGCGGCAGCCTTGACGGTCGCGATGCTCTCGGGGATGTGGCGCGCGAGCTGCAGCAGCAGGCTGAGCGCGAGCTCGGCCTCCACGGACGCGCGCGCGCCCTCCTGCTTCTGCTCGAGCTGCAGCAGCATGAGTCCGTGGTGCGTCGCGTCCATCATGTCGATGTTGTCGCTTGGGATCTGGTCGGCGGCCACGGCCACGAGGCGCAGGCGGCGGCGTGCGCCTTCCCGCAGCAGCTCGCGCGACAGCTCCGTCTTGGGGGACACCAGCAGTGCGTCGTAATCGCCCGCAGCCGAGGGCGATGGCAGGTCGTCTGCGCTCGCGATCTGATCCACGGAGAAGCCGCGCTGCACCAGCTCGCGCGCGCACGCGGCCTGCGCCAGCGCCTCCGGGACGCCCACGCACAGCACGCGCGTCTGGCCCCCCGTGGTGGTCGAGAGGAGCCGGCGCAGCGATGCAACGCGCGAGGAAAGCGCGCGGACCTGAACGGCACGGCGCCACATGGTTCTCGGGCGGCTAATGCAGCGGGAGCAGTAGCAGGCAAGGAGCGTGAGCGACGGTAATGGCGAGAGCGCTCACCTATCAACCGAAATGAACTCGTCACGCGTGGGGCGTCGGAATCTGGATACGAACGTGTGATTGATGAATAACCCGCTGGTAGTTTTAACCCGCTGGTAGTTTTAACCAATCAGAAGGACGTTAGAAAGTGCACAAACACGCAGTATTCGTTTAGAAATGCGACACGGTACGATGAAAATAGGAGCGTGACAAATACCGTATAAAATGTTGCCGGTGTAACCGGTGGTATAACCTGTTGCTGTCCGCAGCGATCGCAATGCACTTCCTGCCTCGGCAGGCAGTACACCTACAGTGCCGCAGGTTCGCTACGAGGCCGGTACTGTTGTTGCGCTTTGAGGCTGGTTGCGTGGGACGCTGCTGCGAATGAGACGGTTTCATGCAAGAGTTAGAGTGGCGACGCAGGACGAAGAAACCCCCGACCGGAAATAGCTGCTCTCGCTCGCACTCCGTTCCGAATTCACGCGAGCGGTTGGTTGAGGGAGGGCTGCCTTCGAGCCCAAGAATGCGGCGCTTGATCGCAGGCATCGAGATCTCAGCGCAGGTGCAGAGCCTACGACAGGTCGTTAGCGCCGAGTGCTCCGAGTCGCCATGGGCAACACGGGCGTGGGGACCGCGAAACATACTCACATGCGACGTTGTTGCCCCGACTTCGTATCAATAGTCATCGATCGCACCGTCCCGCGGCGATCGAGACCGGCGGGAGTCTCTAACGAAACACCTGTCTGCGAGATGGCTACGCGGATGAACTCCTCCACCCGCGACGGCTGGGCCAGCCCCCGCGACCGACCGCGGTGGACGAACGCAAGCGGTTGACACTTCGGGTTTTCCTTCCTAAACGCCGAGCACCCTGTTCTTCGTTGCGCGAACAATCCCCCTGAGGCAAGACTTTGTCAAGGCGCTCCAGCTCGGCTATTCCCAAGCGCGATGGTCAAGAGCTCGACGCTGATCGCGTTTGCGCTGGCTGCGCTGCTTGGCCCGCTTCACAGTGCCAGCCTCGTTGACGCCACAGGTACCTGCGGTGACCTCAAGTCGGGCGTGAAGTTCAGCGGAACGTTGATCGGAACGGCGACAGTGACCGACGTCGGTGCCTGCTGCACCGCGTGCATCAACACCATTCAGTGCGTCGGGTACTACTACAATTCGAGAAACAGAGACTGCTCGCGACTTTCGAGCGTCACTCAGAGACCGGCTGCAAACAATATCTGGCATTCTGCTGATGTGACGCGCACCACTCCACCACCTACACCGACACCGACACCGACACCGACACCAACTCCAACGCCGACGCCTACTCCTACGCCTGCGGAAACACCGACGCCAACATCGACGCCAACACCGACGCCAACCGGGATACCCGCACCAACTCCTACGCCGACCCAGACAGCAGCATTGTTTGGCACGTGTGGCACGCCTGAACCGACCGTTGGCTACCATGGTGTGGAGATTGCACAGATCAGATACGTCCCCACTGTCGATGGATGCTGCGCGCACTGCGCGGACAATAACCTGTGCATTGGTTACCGCTACACGTCGGACAACCAAAACTGCAAACTGCTTTCACAAATCAACCCCAGCCAGACGACAGTCAACGCACGATGGACGTCAGGAAGAGTAACTTGGACACTGACGACCCCATCACCGACGCCAACTCCTACGGAGACGCCTACTCCAACACTAACGGAGACGCCTGCGCCGACTCCGACGGAGACACCTACTCCGACTCCTACGGCGACCCCTACAGAGACTCCGCCGAATCTGACTGAGACTCCGACTCCTACGCCAACAGATACTCCGATAACGACGCCGACAGAAACTCCTACGCAGACTCTGACGCCGATCGAAACCCTTACGCCGACTCAAACTCCTACACCGACAGAGACTCCAACGCCGACTCCCACGAAGACGTCGACACCAACATTGACACCGACATCAACCCCGACGCTGCCACTAGTAGGCACATGCGGTACACCGGAGCCAACCGTCGGCTATCACGGTGCAGAGATCGCGTTCATCACCGACGCTCCTTCAGCCCCTGAATGCTGCACGGCATGCACGAGGGACACACGCTGTGTTGGTTACCGCTACAACTCGAACAACAACAACTGCAGACTGCTATCCCAGATCAATCCTGGGCAGATGACCGTTAACGCGTGGTGGACATCGGGACGGGTGACGTGGTCGCTTCCGACATCGATGCCCACACCTACACCGACTACTACGCTTGCGCCGATGGAGACCCCCTCACCGACACCAACAGAGACACCGACGCCAACACCGACAGAAACGCCTGCTCCGACCCCGAGCGAGACGCCTGCTTTCAACCCAGCAGACATCGTCACCATCAACGCTGGCGAGAACTGCGGCTACGACATCGATGGCGCTCTCGCGTGCGAGCCTGGTTTCTACTGCCAGCCGCTCAATCCTCTGTACTACCAGTGCATCCCGGGACCGACGCTGTGCGAGAACATGGAGACCAACATCGAGTACTCCGGAAATGACATCGAGACGGTCGCTGCACGCCTACCGTCGGACTGCTGCGACGCATGTGCCGCCACGGAGAGCTGCATCGCGTACACGTTCGTCTACAATGAAGAGGATGGCGAGTCGGTATGCCGCCTGAAGACTGGGACGGGGGAGAAACTGGTCCTCCTCGGCGCGGTGTCCGGGGCCGTGGTCCGTGGCGATGGTGATATCGTAGCGAACCCTGACGCAGGCCAGTGCGGCACTCCCGAGATCGGCATCGACTACTACGGTGACGACATCGAGGCAGCCGAGGATATCCTCGTGGGAGAGTGCTGCGATCAGTGCACGAGCATGTCGGAGTGTGTGGCGTACACGTTCATCGATGCGTCCGAGGAGAGCGTGTCCAAGTGCTACCTGAAGAGCGGGACCGGCGACCGACAAGTGAAGGCTGGCGCCATTTCTGCATCGGTGGTGCGCGACACCGCCGTTGAGCCGCTCGGCAACTGTGGAAACGACATCGACGGCTCGCTCGGCTGCACGGAAGGGTTTTACTGCCAGCCGCTGAGCCCGCTCTACTACCGTTGCCTGCCGGTTCCCGACACCTGTGGCGAGCCCGAGATCGACATCGACTACCTCGGGGACGACATTGACAACGAGGCGGGCCTGAGTGTGAGCGAGTGCTTCGACGCGTGTGTGGCGCTGGAGGGATGCGTCGCCTTCACGTTCATCAATTTCTACGCTGCGACGGGCGAGTCCAAGTGTTTCCTCAAGTCGGGCACTGGCACGCGGCAGACGCTGGTTGGAGCGGTGTCAATCACGGTTTATGGTTGCACGGAGGCGCCAGCTATGGTGACCTCAGCGCCGACGCCCACCCCGACGCCAACGCCCACCACGTCCGGTATTGCTCCTGGGGGAAACTGTGGCAACGATGTCTCTGGGGCGCTCGCGTGCACGACGGGATACTACTGCCAACCGACCAGCCCGTCCTACTACGAGTGCACCGTCAAACCCGCCCAATGTGCCATTCCCGAGATCAACATCGACTACTACGGCGACGACATCAAGACCGTCTTCGGCCTTGTGGCGTCGGGATGCTGCAACGAGTGCGTCAAGACGAGCGGGTGCGTCGCGTACACGTTCATCAACTACAACGGTGCGAACGCCCCGTCGGCGTGCTACCTGAAGTGTGGGCTCGGCACGCGCAAGGTGAAGCTGGGCGCGGTGTCGAGCAGCGCGACAATGGTTGCCACGGCGACCTCAGCGCCAACCGCAGCACCGACTTTGTCTCCGACGCCGACTTCTACACCAACACCAACGCAGACGTCGACTTCTACCGCCGGTGGTGTCGCTGCTGACGGCAATTGTGGCAACGATGTCTCTGGAGCACTCGAGTGCCCGAGTGGACACTACTGTCAACCGATTAACCCGCCTTACTACCAGTGCACGGCCAAGCCCGCTCAGTGCGCCATTCCGGAACTGAACGTTGACTACTACGGTGACGACATCAATACCGTCTTCGGTCTCCTCGCCTCCGGCTGCTGTGACGAGTGTGTCAAGACGAGTGGCTGTGTGGCGTACACGTTCGTGAACTACAATGGCGCGAACGCTCCGTCCGCGTGCTACCTGAAACGCGGTACCGGCACGCGCATGGTCAAGCTGGGAGCCATCTCTGGCAGTGTTGCGACCACTGTCACCATGCCGACACCGACGTTGACGTCAACCCCGGCACCGACGCCGACGTCCACTCCTGTTGCTACCGGTATTGCGGCCGGTGGCAACTGTGGCAACGACGCCACCGGAGCGCTCACGTGCACGGCCGGGTACTACTGTCAACCGATCAACCCGACCTACTACCAGTGCACAGCCAAGCCGGCGCTGTGTCCGACCTCAGAGGTCAACATTGACTACTTCGGCGCGGACATCAAGACCGTGTACGGCGTGGCTGCCTCTGTCTGCTGCGACGAGTGCACCAAGACGACCGGGTGCACGGCGTACACGTTCGTCAACTACAACGGCGCCAACGGCCAGTCGGCGTGCTACCTCAAGTCGGGCACGGGGACCAAGAGGACGCTCAAGGGCGCCGTGTCGGCCGTCGTCACGCAGTGCACCGCCCAACTCGGCCAGTTGTGCGGCACCAACGCCGGCACGACGTGCTGTCCGTCGGGGACGTACTGCCAGCCATGGCATCCGTGGTACTACCAGTGCGTCGCGACGCCGCCTCGGTGCGCCAAGCAGCTGACGGACGTGGACTTTTACGGCAACGACTTGCGCGTCGTGTTCGACCTGGAGCCGGCCGCGTGCTGCGATACGTGCGCGTCGACGACGGGCTGCGTCGCCTACACGTTCGTGAACGACAACGCGGACGGCCGGTCAGCGTGCTACCTGAAGAGCAGCCGGGCGGGCGAGACGCGCAAGACTGGGTGCGTGTCCGGCGTCGTGGGGGTGTAGGGCACGCACGACTCGTGCTTTGGTTCTGTACTTCTTTCGTATCTGGATGCAATGCCTCTTGTATAGCTTTGAACTCGAATATGAACACACGCACTTGCACTTTCAACTGCTGTCGTGGATTGATCGCTGCTAGCACGACAGAGTGGCTCCACTAGCACGACAGTGATTCCGATTTGATGATTGATTGGGTCATTGGAGCTATCCACGACGAGGTTTGAAGATATAATAGTGCTATTACACTATAATAGCACTGTTGTGCGCGATCATGCGAAGGCTGTTACCGAGCGCAACAAGTCCGTTCACTGCAGTTTGCCCTCCATCACTTCACGTAAACTACAATAGAAGCACCATCCGCCCTCGCAGGCCTAGAACCGAATTGACGCTAGGTCCGGGCGCGCGCGGTTGCACACTTCGCAGTAGAAGTTGCTCATGGGGTTGAAGAACGTGCAACCGCCCTGTTCACCCGCGCAGATCCACTTGCCGCGCGGCACGCCGCGCTGTCCGTCCATATCGAGCTCGCAAATGGCGCAAATGTCGTCGCTGCCTTGGTTGATGAACGTGCAGTTCTGGCAACGCCAAGTCTGCTCGCGACGCTGAGCCGGCGCACTGTCGCCATGTTCGAGAGCCAGCAGCAGAGGGTTCGGCTCGCTGCATGCGCCGCACGCAGCAGAGCCCGCATCGTTGACAAACGTGCACACCGGACAGCTCCACGCGCCAGTGCCGCTAACTGCTGCCGCTTGCTGCCGTGTCAAGACTTCATCGTCACGATGCAGCGCTGCCTCGACGTCTTGCTTCGACATTCCGAATGCAGCGCATACTGTCTCGATTGGGATCCCACCGGCGGCAGCAAAGGTGCTCTCGTCGGCGATGAGCGCGATGATCTCGTTCAACTCGCCCGAAGAGAACCCGAGCTGGAAGCTCTCGAAGCACTTGAGAATCTCCTCCGCCGTCAGACGACCGTCCTCATTCTCATCGAAGCGGCGCAGCGCCGGTGCCAAGTGTTGCGTGCGTTTCTTGCGCTTCAAACTCTGCTGGAACTGCTGCATGCGCGCGCGTGCGCTCAGTAAGTGCCACTCGTCCTTGCGTGTGAACACCTTGGCGAGCGGTGTGTCGCCCCACAAGTGGCGTTCACGACGGCGCAGACGCAGCATGCACTCGAAGAACTCGTGACGCAGCGAAATCGGCACGAGCGCAAGACCCTCTAAAAGTAACTGCAGCTCCGACGGGAAGTAGTACATCTCGTTGTTGAAGAAGCGCAGGCACTGGATGCCGGTGGCGATCTTCTTGTTGCGAGTCAGTGCCGACGCGTTCGCATCGTTCTTGTCATTCCAGCCAGCGAACGCCGAGGAGCTCTCAACCAATTCCCCTTCACACGTGCGCAGGCGGACAACACTCGTCTGGAAGACTGGGTGGTTCTGGTGGATCATGCGACGAATCGTCTCGCCTTCCGCCAGAGACAGCGTCGCCAAGTACACGGACGATGGTGCAATCGCTTCAGCAACTGCCGCCTGCAGCGCCGGTGGGACGCGATGCTCAACGCAGAGACGTGGAATCTCAGCAGCGGAGGCGAGCGCCTTCACAGCGGCATCGTTCGGTGCCATGCCCAGATTGGCCGCTACTGTCTCCATGAACAAGTACTGGATCGCGCGCTTCATCGCTTCTTGATGCAACTGCGGTGACCACTCAAGAATGAGGCCAACGTTCTTCACACGCCGTTCACCCAAGCCGACCCAGCGGCGCCGGAAGAAGTTGCCTGAAACAAGCAGCTCCGATGGAAATCCAATCTTGGGGCAATCGGTGTGCGCGCGGAACTCTGAGAACGGGTAGAAGACGCCATCCTGTTCAGGGTGGTCGACCGGTGCAAACACAGGAGGCGCAGTCAACACATCCACCTTCCACGGGATCGGGTGCTCGTCGTCACGTGTGAAGGCGCTCATCTTCTGTTCTTCCTGCTCGGCTTCCTCCTCCGCCTCCTCTTCGGCCTCCGCCTCGTTCTCGTGCACCACTTCAGCGGTGAGACGCATGTCGCCTTGCTCGTCATCGTCGGCAAAGTGATGACTTGATGAGTGTGCCAAGCGCTTCTTGACGTCCGCGACGCGGGTGACTTCATGATTCGACCGCACAAACGCTTGGTGGGTCTGTACGATCACCTCGACCACGTCAGTCAGCTCCTTCTTCTTGGGAACAACCGTCTCCACATGGTACGAGATCTCGACGCGGAAGATGTCGATGCAGTTGCGCAACCACTGCTTCGACTCTTCGTCACCAATAAAGCGGCGCAAACGAGACGAAAGCGAGTAGCTGCTGCTCGAGTTGCCGGGCTTCGCTGGCATAACGTCTTTGACAGCGCCAATCTCATCGAGCAAAGAGTTGAGCGCGCGCTTACGCCACGTGTTGTGCAGCTCCTGTAGCGAGAGTTGAACAAGCTGCATCGACTCGAGGCGCATCGAGTTGATCAGGAGCCATGCAGGCACCAGGAGCAGGTACTCGTTCAGCATCTTCGTCTTCTCGACCAGCGACGGTGACTGGGTCAGTCCCACTTCATGACGAATCCGGTTCTCCACCTCAGGGATCATGAACAGGTGGATCGACTGGCCGGTTTCAATACCGCGCATCCGATACGCTCCCTGTGCGTAGTCGCGGAACGTCATGTCCTTACCGAGCGTCAGCACAGCGCGCGCGTTCACGCACTGATTGATATCCATGCCTGTCGTGTGCACCTGGTCGTAAAACGTGAAGCGCTTCGCTGGGTGCAGTCCGCACTGGACAAGCGGCATAGGCGCGTTGTGATCACGCAGCAGAATCATCTGTCGGTCTTCACTGTCGAGATAGACGACTCCTTCCATCTCCTGCGGCAAGTGAGACAAGAGGAAACTCGCCACTTCCTGATTCTCGAACCCAGTAATGAGCGCGCCAGTGTCGATGAGCGCGTGGAACGGAGGGTCAGCACGCGCAATATCCAGCAGCAAACTCTCGGCTGTCCAGTTGATTTTCCGCTCGACAGACACGATCCGCGTGTTGGTCAGGCATTGGAAGATGCTGCCGTCGCTGCGCGGCTCGTAGTAGCACTCGCCCAAATCCATCGGAAGAAGGTTCGACGGCGTACCAGAGAACCCTATACGCTTCGCAAACAACGAGTCGCTCCCGAGCTCGTGACCGCATGCCGAAATCTTCAGCTTCTGGAAGTTCATGCACGAAGGGAACACGTGCTGGCGAGCATAGTAATACACCACGTCGGCCAGCTTTGCCACCAAATCGTGAAGTCGAGCCATCTGGGCATTGTCGCGCAACTGAAATAGTGGCAACGGTAAAACTCCTCCGCTGCTTCCAGCCTTCATGCCGTCAACCTTCGCAAGCCCAGCAGCGACCCACTCTCGGAACATGGCGCACGCTGGTCTCTGGTCGCGAGGTCCGAGCTGGCGGCTGAAGTCCTGCTTGAGCTGCGATACGATTCGAACCAAGTCCGACACGCGGATGCCTTCGTAGCGGTATGCCAAGATTGTCAGCCCAATCAGCACATCAGGGTGCGCAAACTCGGACGAACGGCTTGGCACGTCCTTGCCAATGAACGGCACGGCCAGCAGCAGACGCGACTGCGAGTTGCTCGCGCCGTTGCTGCTCGACGCGGCTGCATCCTGGTGCTCTCCGCGCAACAGGCCGTACGACACGCGATTGATCTTTGAAAGCACGTGCGGAAGAATCGTTTGCAGCCAATCTCTCGACAGATTCAGTAGCTTGATGGACGATTCCGACAGACCTTGTTCGATCTCAGCACGCAGAGTCTCGTCCGTCTGCAAGTCTGCCTTCGCGCACAGCAAGTAATACTTGACGCGTTCAATCGACACCTCCATTTTGCCCATCCGAAGATGCTTCAGAAGCCAGAGGAGGGCGATCTCCGCAAGCAACGGCATCATCTTGGTCTGGTAAAACTCTGTGTCGAGAAGAACCAAGTGCGGGAAGCGTTGCAAGGTGTGCGCGGCGTACCCTTCAGCCAGCACGACGTGCAGCTTCTGAACCAGCTCGCGGGACTCAGAATTCACTACGTGCCTCGCATCCGCAAGCACTGCGTCAATCAAATGGATTGGGAGCTCCCACCGGTTCGCCGCAAGGTCGATTGGGAACTTGTTTCCGATGGGGAAGTTGAGCTCCGACCGAAGTGGATGAAGGAGAACGTCGACTTCGTCCATGATGAGGATGCCTTGCTGCCACAGTCGAATGATGCGGTACAGCTCGTCCGCCATCTCGGACCGATCTTCCAAAATGCGACGGATGCGACGCACATTTTGCGACGAAGACGCAAGCGGCAGCTGGATGACGTCACTCGATTCCTCCAGCGAATGGAGCAACTCGACGAGCTTCAGCATCATCGATTTGATCGATTCGGGCGACGCACACACGACGTCACCGTGTAGACGGGCGCGATTCAGCTTCTCGAACAACCGAATGGCCACGCCGGGATCGTCATTGACTGACCGATCGAACTCAAACGTGAAGATCCGTTTTCGCAGCACCAAGTTGCTGAAGCGGCTCCGCAGCACTTGACGCGACTGCTCCAGCAAAGCCGTCGGCATCACGTGCGTTACCAAATGCTGCTTATCCGCGAGGATATACGTCAGGAGCGGGCCAACGACCGTCGTCTTTCCGGCTCCCATGATCATTTGCTGGACGCGCGAGATCCCACTTCCCAGGCTCGCGAGGAAGCTGTCAATCATCTGCACTTGGCGGCGGCGAAGCAACAGGTCGAAGACGTACTCGAACACAACGAAGCGTGGGTCAAATTTCCAAGCCGTTGCTCCCGATGTGTCGTGCTGCTGGAGATAGTGTCTCTTTGACAGCAACATGTCGGCGAGGTCCTTCGAAGCCTGTCGGGTTTGCTTGATTCGCGTCGAGATGTCGGCCGACGGGCCGTCCGCGTCGTTGAGAGTAGCACCACTTTGTTGGGCAGCCAAGCCTGGCAAATGTGCCATCAAGGCTCGTGTCGCCTGGATCGTTCGGTTGATGTGCACGATGCGGCTGCACAAGAACAACACTGCGAGGATCGCCTCGACTACTTCCGATGAGACTGCCCTAACAAACGGGTTCCTCGCCTTGAGGTCCTTCTCGAACGCGTTCGAAGCAAGCAGCGACGTCAAAAAGTCAAACGTGACCCGAGGGTACAGCCCAACACGGCGCTTCATCACAAACTGGTCCACCGCGGCCTTTTCGGGCTCTGTCGTTCCTGGACGAACCTCATTCATAGCCGCCTCAATGCGAGTAATCGATTCCTCCACCGCGCGGCGGTCTTGTGCGCGCAACGACTCGCAGAGCTCAACGAGTTTGTGAAGTTTGTCAGCCGCGGAGGGAGCAATTTCACTAGCGAGCTCAACCGGACTGATTCCGGCGACGAACGCGTCTTTGCTCCCATTGACACTGTCGGCGTTGATCTCAATATCTTTGCCCAAGCGTTTTAGCAGGTCCTTGGCCGCAACCGTCTGCGCCGCTGGGTGCTCCGACAAGTCGAATGGAAGCCCCGCGTTCACCTTGAACTCCGGGTCGCAAAACGTAATGAACTGTTTGACGTCGATAGCTTCTAACGGGAACTCCGGATTGATCGTGCTGTTCGCCGCCGAGAATGTTCGCGCATTGCAAAGCGTGTTGGACGCTGCAAAGTTCGTCGATGACTCGCTTGCGGTCGATGGTGTAGCGACCCGCAACTCGACTGTCTTCTCCGAAGCTCGGCGCATGAGGTTAAACTGTTCCTTGATCGGCTCGATCACGCGGACGCGGTGGTCATCGGACTGCAGCCTGCTTTGGAACTCCATCTCAGCAAAGTCGAAGAAGTGCTTCAACACGGACCCGTACGTGAACTTGGAATACAAATTTGCACCGCGTGAGAGCATTTGAGTGCTCTCCTGGTCGCACGGAGACGACGGCCACTGGACTTCAGGGTGGCCGATCACCATCGCCAACTGGGCTAGGGCGTACGACGGGGAGTACTCTTCTTCACCCTCGTCGACCGTTTCGCGGCCCCACCGCGACAGCTTCAAATGAAGGAAGCGCGAATTCAGGTCACCGAACGAGCGAGTGCAGTCATCTCCTCCCAGGCGAACCACGACTTGGCTGTTCAAACACTCGTACAGGAACAGGAACCCCAATCCGCGGTTCGTGCCGCTGACTTCGTCACCAACCACAGCGCAATTCCAGACCAGCTTCCCAGCTTCTTCTTCATCAATCAAAAAGACATTGTCGACGCCGGCGGCATGCTTTGGTCGGTTGTAGCGCACCGTTGACAGCTTCTTGCCGTGCGCGACCATGTACTCCTTGCTGAATAGGCGCATCTTCATCCACGGCTGTCCACCAACACGCGAGCGCTTGATGGTATACGGAAACACTGCCGACCCAGATACACTGCCAGCGTGCTCAAAGTACTCGTGCTGCAAGGCAAGCAGCGGCGAGCGTTGGTGCGCATTCGTGAGAGCCTCCTGCTCTTCTTCCATCGTAAGTTGGCAAGTAGCGTCAACGTGGCCCTTGGTGGCGAAGTAGTCATGAAGCTCGCCTTCCAGTTTCCACGGCGCCTTATTGTCGCTGTACGAGATGGCCAGTGACAACCGGATGCGGCACGCGCACGCATCCGGGTGCCGATCGTCCAGCGTCTTCACGAGCTGATCAAAGATCCACTTCTCCTCGTCCGTAAACTTGATGTCGACGTTGCAGCCGAGAATGAGCTCCATTGCGCGCGAATACTCCCGAGCAAGCATGCTCGTCAGGATCAAGTAAAACGTCGAGCTCAGCGACGGAGGCAGCAAAAAGGTGCCGCTCGAGTGGATCGGGTAGGTGTAGAATCGCGTCTCCATCGCCTGTTGCCATCCAACTGAGCCCCGGTCGGCCACCTGAAGGATGCTGAAAGGCTCACCGCGAACCCTTGGTCGATA
>JAADXW010000593.1:0-18814 GCA_023337975.1 Phytopythium ostracodes
ATTGTCTTGCTGAACGTGGATGGCGCGCAGCTTATTTCCTAAATATTAATACAGAGCGCACAGTCAGGAAATGTTAACCACTCATATACAAATATTAAATGATTACCTGGCCACCGAGCCTTGATGGCAGGGAACACCTTCTCGACGATGAACTTCCTGTAGATGTCTCATGTCATGTTGACGCACTTGGTGATGGACGTTCCGGCAGGTCTGTTCTTGGACGTGAGGAGCGCAATGGATGTTCCGCCCACCGGCCAAATGCCGATCTTTCCGTCGAATAGACAGCAGTTGCGATGATTGAAGCGCGGTCGCGCGACAACCGCCAAAAACACGACCTTGCCAATATATCTTTTGTTGGGGCAGCTCCGATATGGCTCGGGTTCGTTGGCAGTCATGTAGTACGTCTCCGCCTCTCGGTACAAATTGAACCACTTATCGTCAATATGTACGCGGTCGTACATGTGATCCATCCAGTGCAAACGCCGTCCTACGCACAAATGGAAGCAAAATCAATACGTTAATTCAACATACAATATATTTATAATATAACAACTGAAATAAGTAACCAATAAGTCAGTACACACACTTACCAATCGGCTGATGGACGTGACTAAGCGCTAATGCTAGAAGTTTGCGCTTCTGGGCATCGTTGAGCTGCGGCTTGACTCGCGACACGGAACGCTTGATGAAGCCGCGCTTGTACATGTGCCACAAGGTCGTCGTCGGCACGCCTGTAGCAGCCAAGAGCGCCCGAAGCCTCTTGCGCTTGACTAGCAGGACACTCTCGACTAGCGCAAGGCGTCGCTTTACGGCGGGGTCAGACTGTTGAACTGGAGGGCGCCCTCGTCGAGGCGGCGCATCGTCGTTGTCTCGCGCGCGCCAGATCTTGCGGACGGTCTTGATACAGCAACCAAACTTGGCTGCCGCACCCGACACCGCGCCGTACGCGAGCCTGCCGTTTGCAAACCGCTGGGCCAAGAATATCAGGAGGCGGCGATGGTCGCCGGCGGCCAGGTCCTTCCCCTTGGGGCGCGGCATGGCGCCAAATGAGATGTAAACACTAGTTGTCGAACGCACGAGCTGCTAATGCAACTGAATGGACGAGAACGGAAGGCAATGACTGGCCGCAAGGTGGCCGCCCCATTGATTGACCGCACTGATCGTTTATGACACGTGAAATACAGCGCCCGTACTGATGCTTTAGGCGGTCGAAGCACTTAGTTTTATTCGAGTTTTCTACCAATAGTATGCGCTGGGGGGTTTCTTGAAAAACCAAAGGCTTCATTTTTTGAGGGAACAGAGGAAGTACGGTACTGTGTTGCACTGCATTGCATTGTAAACGAGGGGAATGGGAGCTGTTGAAGCCTATGGATGGAAGGGCGAATGGGTGGCGGTGACGAGGCAACGTACGCGGCATTTCAACCAGCACTGAGTTGGTTGGCAACACAACATGTAGAGCAACACACAAATTCCGTGTGAGACGATTTCGTCGAGTACTGAAATAACGATATAGACATGAGTTGAGCGCTCTTGTATAGAACTGACCACGCGTCTTCCTCTATAGCGGATTCAACTTAGGGGGAAGTTCCAGAACCTCCCTCATACAAAATCTCCGTCAAGCGCGGAGAAAGGCCAACGCCAGGAAGTAAACCACATTCTTGCGGTCGTCACGACTTGAACGTTCTGGCCGTGGAAAGTATTCGCGGGCCTGATCGGAAGCGTCGAGATGGCGGGCAAGGAGGAGTTCCTGAGCAAGAAGTACGAGAAGTGGAACAAGTTCGAGGTACGTGGACTGCTGTATGCTGACCTCCGGGGTCTGTGCTTCGCGCTGGCGTGCGTCGTGGGCCCGCTACGGGTCGGGAACCCGTCGAACTTTATCTCATCGACTCTCCATCTCCGTCTCTGTTTGTGCGCTTCTTCTCTATTTGAAACAGATCGACTCGGATTCGGACGACGATGAGAGCGGCGGGGCCGGCGGTGTGCCGCGCGTGCCGACTCAGTTCGACGTCGAGGGCGACGGTACGCTCTCCCTATCAGGCGATAACACATGCGACTTCAATGCTGACGCTTTTTGTTCGACGACACAGCGGACATTGTGGTGAGCACGGAGCTGCTGCTGATGCCCGCGCAGGTGGAGCGGTACAAGAAGCTGGAGAAGAAGCAGCTCGAGGTGTGGCAGGTGGTCGTGCGCAAGCTGCGCGTGTGGTCGGCGTCCAGCTCGGGCGCCGACGACGGTAAGGACGCCGTGCCCTGCCGCCCGTACTGCATCCTCGTCAACAACCTGTACCCGCTCGGCCAGGTCGTGAGCAAGAAGATCTGCGACCCGCCAGAGGTTTACCCGTCGCCCATGACGGTGCTCGAGCTGACGCTGCGCGCCATGGTCGACCCACCGACCAACACACCGCAACACCGCCCCGACAAGATCGCATTCCCGGACAAGAACTACGTCGGCCAGCTGCGCAAGTCGTACGCCGCGCTCGGCATAGAGTGCTCGTACCTGTCTGAGTCGGACGGTATCGACGCCTACATCCAGTACGCAATGGCTTTGTGTCAGAGCTCGCGATCACCAGTTCCTCGTCACTAACGTATAACATTATGTGCGGGTGTGGAACTGATACAGGGAGCTGTCGAACCACCTCGTCCGGAATGACTTGGCGTCTGTGGCGGAGGTGAGCGGCCGCCCTGGCATGCTGTCTGGCTCGGGCGTCACTCCCGAGTTGCTACGCGACTTCTACGCGGCGTGCGCGACCTTCGCTGAGCTTGAGCCGTGGAACCACCTCGCCGAGCGCCAGGCTATTCAGGTGGATGCGGTTGGCGACGACGAGCTGCGCATTGACAGGCGACATCACGTGGGCCGTGGCACGATCTTCACGTCGGTGATCGGAACGAAGGCTGCTGACGCGCACATTCGCGGGCTCGCGCTGTTCTACACGCGCGCGGACCTCGAGCGCCGTGTCCTCCCGCCTGGAGAGAAGCTCGCGCTGCTCGAGAACCCTGCGCTGCGACGATGCGCTAATTGTGACAAGAAGGCTGCCCACGGCAAGGAACTCAAGCGCTGCACTCGATGCAAATCGACGTTTTACTGCGACGCGACGTGCCAGCGTGGCCACTGGCCGGACCATAAAATCAGCTGCATGCCGGCGGACAGCGCCGCCCAGGCCGACAGCAAAATCAAGTGGGGCGTCAAGGAGATCTCGATCCTGTACGGCGCGCTCACGTCCGTGCCGTTTGACGACCTTGACGCCATCGACAAGCACGGGTTCAAGATCGCCAACCTCTGCGGCGAAGAGATGTATCCGTCGGCCGTCGTGTTCCGCAAGGGCGAGCCCGACGTGGCAGATGCGACGGAACTCGTGTGGCTCACGCGCGCGCTCAACGCGCAGATTGAACTCCTGAAGAAGCACCCGTTGTTTATGCAGGAGACGATGGTGGATCTGCTCGGGCTGGACGAAGTGGGCGGCGAGGACCACCAGCGAAAGGTCGAGCTGCAGGTCTCGACGCTCGGTCACGACGACTACCTCGTCGTGCGCAACAGCACGGTGTTGACCATGGCCGACGTCGAGCGCTTGCGCAAAGCCGTCATCAGAGAAGGCGCCCCGGCCGGATCAGGTGAGACCACGAATCAGCTTGAGAGCGATGCGGAAGCCAGCGCCGCCACCCATACCGCTGAGGTGAAGGCCCGTGCTGGCTCAAGCTTTTCGCATGATGATGAAGAGGCCAAGGAGGAGGATAGCGACGAGGGCAAGGCCTGCTGCGTGATGTGACCGGCGGGTTCTTTGCGGGAGTAACACGGTGTCTGGTGTGTATGTCTGTGTGTATACTGCTGCTCATATCGTCTGCTGGGCTGCTGCTCGCGTAGGCTGAGGCTTCCGATGCGACGCTGACTGCGGAGGACACGGCGGTGCTGCAGCTACCGCAATGGAATGGAAGGTGTGAACGTTGTTGAGGAACTACTGGCGCGTGTGTGATAAATTCACAACTGCATTCTGGTTGTTAGCTGTCTGAAGTGTGGGCTGGACGCGCAAGCAAAATGACAGCACACACACGAAAGCTACAACACTACCATCAACGACACTCCTTATTACTTTAAGTTACTCACTGCTACTATCGCGGCCTTACTCGTCGTAGAGCGCGCGCTGGAAGAAGGGGCAAAACACGACGGCCATGAAGAGCAGTGAGTCCATGCGGTCGAGCACGCCGCCGCCCACGCGGAGTATGTAGCGGCCCGTCACGCGCACCTTGGCGATCTTCTTGAGACTCAACAGCATCAGCTTGCACAAGTGGCTGAAAACGACGGCGGTGGTCGCAAGCAGCGCCACGTACGGCGTGTCCATGTCAAACTCCACGACCTCCGCCACGAGGAATACTGTCGCAACGGCGCAGCCCACGGCGCCCACGAGCTTCTCGTAGTTGAGCCGCGTCGAGACGCGCGGCCGCAGAGGGTGTGTACAGGGAAACTGCGCCGCCTTGAGCAGGCGCTCGAACACAAAGCTGCCGACCTCGGAGCCCCAGGCGATGACGAAGAACGCGGCCAGCACGTGCTTGCCGTCGGCCGTCGGCGACCGCGAGAAGAAGGTGAGCGTCGCGGCGAAGCAGCCCACGTAGAGCAGCCCGACGATGTCCATCACAGCCAGCACCGCCGACTCCATGGCCTCCTTGCACGTGAGCACGCGCGTGATCATGAGCACGCCCGCGGCCACGAGCAACAGCGAGAAGGGCTCGAGCACGACGGCGAGATACTTGTCCGTGATTTGAGCAATGCCCTCAGACTTGGCGTCATCCTGGCCGCCGCTCGATCCGAAGAGATAGTATGCATCGTTTCTCTTGGTGAGTAGCACGTTAAGCGACGCGAGGAAGAAGTACCCGTACCGGATCACCGTGCTGAGCGCCGACGGGAAGTTGGGCGCGAGCGAGGCCGCCCAGACGCCCAAGAACGTGCTCAGCACCACGTACACGATCGGCATGACCGTCTTCCCGGGGAGGAAGCACAGAGCGACAGCTATCGCTGACGCCGCCGCCGCGAGAACGAGCGCCGCGAGCGTCTTCTTACCGCGGAAGCACTTCTCGGCGATTGGCGTGACGGCCGTCGTGCCCAGATCCACCGAGTAGCTGATGATCTGCGCGTACAGGTCTCGCGACGTCTGCTTCTCGTGCAGCTTAAACGGCAGGAAGAGCCGAAGGCGCACACGATACGCCAGCCACGCGAACTCGTAGTTAGCGATGGCAACGAACGCGCTGTAAATGTACGGCAGCAGGTCGAACTGACCCGCGTACACGGCCGCGAGCAGGATCCCAGCGGGGATAGCACACAGCACGACCGTCTCGACGAAGAGCAGCACCAGGTCTCCGCACGAGAGGTCTTGCAGCTCGATCTCGGACTTCTCCCACCACGACGGCCGTTCGTTGCTGTTACCGGCGCTGCTGCCGCGACTCGGATCCTGGAAGCCGTCCACGCCCATCGCGTCGTTGTCGTTGGAGCGCAGGATCGCCATGGACGACGGCCGCAGCATGGACAGCGTGCTGCGCTTGGCACCCGAGCCGCTGGGGCTCGGCCCGCTGCTGGAGCGCGAGGGGAAGTTGTAGGTCCCGCGGCCGGGCGAGTCGTCCTCCACCACGAACATGCCGCCGCTCGCGCCCGGCGCGTGCACATCAAAGCCCGACGGCATCCTCGCTCACGTCCTCCAGGTGCTTCCTAGAGTCTGGGCTCTCGTTTAAGCCTGGGCGCCGAGGTGTCGGCTCCGCGGAAATATGCTCCGGAGCTCGGGGATAGAGCTGAACATGGGGAATAAGGGGCGAGGGAAGAGCTCCGGTGCTGCCCGTTGCCGTAGGGCCAGATGGTCAACAAAGTCACCAGCAAACGTGCCCCGCCGATCAAGCCAGTCAGCTATATTACGCGTTTTTCACCAATCAAGAGGCGTTTAGTTGGTCTCGTGCGAGTTTTCATTGGCTAAAGCGTGGCATGGCTGCACAAATTCAATACTGTACAGGTCGATACATTTTGATTTAATAAATAAGTCGATATTCTCTGCAAAGAATTTACAGTTTCTGAGATTTGTGAGACCTAATAACCTACTTAATTGGTAAGCGCAGCTAGTTAAATGTAGAAAACGGCCTCTGCGCTGGCTATCGGCTGCTTTCGACGAATGGCTGCCCTCCCCCCAGGTTGATGGCGCAAAGTAAGACGAAAACCTTCAACCGGTTGATACAATTGACGGCGGTTCAGAGAGAAGATCCACGAAATGGCTCGCAGCATGGCACCACCAAAGACAGCGCCCGCTGGCCGGCGTCAAGCTTCCGCTTCTGTGTTGGTGTCGGCCGCTATCTGTCTGTTGTTGGCCGTCCCATGCGCGCTGGTGCCTCAGTCCCTGTGGCTGAACGGGTACTACGCGCTCTTCTCGTCCTGGGGGTGCGTCGACACGGAGGGGCACGTGGACTCGCGATTCTTCCGCCCCGATGTGTGCGTGTCGCCACGCGAACGCTCGGAGGCCATCACGCGACTCGTGCACGAGATGAGCGCGATGCTCGAGAGCCGCGACCTGGACTACTGGCTCGACAGCGGCACGCTTCTGGGCCAGTTTCGGCGCCAACAGGTCATTCCGTGGGACAACGATGCCGACTTTGGCATCACGACCGAGGCCTTCGAGCAGCTCCGCAAGTTCGAGTGGCCGGTGCCCGAAGGATACAAACTCCAAGTGCTCGGGAGCAAGTATTACGACGATGGCCGCCGCGACTGGAACATCCCAGCGCGCCTAGTGGACAAGAAGCTGGGCTTCTACGTCGATATTTTCGTCTTCGCCGAGGGAGCCGCCCCGGGTGACATCGAACTACTCGGCCCGCCGCCATCCGACTGCTGGGCTAGATGCGCCAAATGCCTCACGGTCGGAAGCGGTAAGGCCAAGCTCTTGCTGATCCCAAAGAGCTACGTGTTCCCGCTGCTGCGCTGCCGCTTCGCGGGCTTTGACGTGCTCTGCCCAGCCAAGCGCTCGCTCTACCTCGACCATATCTACGGACCCGACTTTCGCACAGAGAGGATGGAATCGAGTGAATAAGTTAGCGGTGCTACATTAGACGACGAACGTGAGCGCAATACCCTGGAATACCAAGATCCGCGCAGTTTCGTGGATGGGTTCACTTTGACAGGGTTTATACTTCTGGACTTCACTGTAGCTCTCCACATAACAAATGTACGCTTAGTCGCCGTTCCAGAAAGAACTGACATGTAAACGCTCCTAATTCGTTATAAATGTGATGCAATATCATCTCATTGGTTAAAACGTGTTTTCTGGTTTTATAATCTGGAAATAAGTGGAGCACACACGCCCGCCCCCGTATTTTTGAACAACTTACACCCACTCCCAAGTTCAAAGACATCACCATGGACTCGTTCGAAGCCGCGGCCGCTAGCGCCGTTGCGCCTGCTGCTACGGCCACAGGAATGACCGGCACAGCTCCAAATCAAGATGCGAAGCCCATTGAGACCACTCCGTCGTCTGTAGGCCCTGAAACGGCGACGAACGACGCCAAGGAAGCGGCGGAGAGCGAACCGGAGCGCAAGCGCCGCAAGAAGAACCTGAGCAACGACGAGCGTCGCGCCATGGCCGAGTTCCTGATGCAGCGCTGCCAGGGAGCGGGGCGACTGCCGCACTCGGCTCTCGCGGACGCCGCTTCGACCTTTGGGGTGCACCGCAACACGGCGTCACGCATCTGGCAACTGCTCAAACCCGCGCTTGTCAAGGGCGAGCACCAGCTTCCGGCCGCTGGCGTCGCTGCCAGTACTGCTACCGCCCCTGCCGGAGCAGCACCAGCTGCTGCAAGTGTTAATGCAACGCCTCCAGCTTCAGGGCGGCTGAGCGAGGAGCTGGCGAAGCAGGTGCTGTCGCGCAAGCGCAACTCGGGACGACGGAAGAAGGACTACTCGGCGGAGCTCGCGCGGCTCAAGCAGCTTCCCATGCACCAGCGCGGCTCACTTCGCGCGCTTGCGTCAGCCGTCGGCGTGCCGCGCACCACGCTCTTCAGGCTGTTACGGGAGGAAGAAGGCGGCGGAGACGCGGAGGCGGACGCCTCCTCGACGGGCGTACACGATACGGTCAAGCCGCTGCTGTCGGACAAGAACAAGATGGAGCGGCTGCGCTTCTGCTCCGCCAAGCTGCGCCCCAACGGGCTGTTCGAAGACATGCTGAACGTCGTGCACCTCAACATGCGGCCCTTCTCGCTGTGCGGGTCGATTGGTAGCGACGTCAAGGGCGAGACGGGCAAGAAGAAGGCGCGCGTCATGTTCCTGGCGGCCGTCGCGCGCCCTCAGTGGGACGCCGAGCGCAACGTGCAGTTCGACGGCAAGATCGGCGTCTGGCCGTTCCTGAACACGACGACGACGGACGCAGCACCGACGGTGGTCGAGTCGGTGACCAAGGCGGAGATCCAGCAGCTGCTCGTGTCGCGTGTGCTCCCCGCAATCCGCGAGAAGCTGCCGCGGCACCAGCACGTGTTCGTCCAGCTCGACAGCCAGCATGTCCGTTTGCCGCCGGACGACTCGGTGGTGTCTGCGCACGGCTCGGTCGACGGCTGGAGTATGCGCCTTCAGTACCAGCCGCCGTACAGCCCCGACCTCGTGGTTCTCGACAACGCCTTTTTCCGCGGCATTGAGCTGTCCGTCAAGGAGAGTCGCCCGGAGACGCTCGAGCAGCTCACGACCGCAGTCGAGCGCGCGTTCGCCGCGATGCCTAAGCGACGCGTGACGGACTCGTTCCTGGTATTGCAGAAGAAGATGGAGGCCACCATGCGCGTGCGCGGGTCCAACACCTACGAGATGACTGTTCGCCCGACCAAGCGATCACTGCAGCTCGACGGGAGTCTGCCCATGAGCGTGCTCTGCGACCCGGAGGTCGCGCTCGAGTGCCGCGCCGCGCTGGAAATGATCGAGACGGTGCTATGACGTTAGTGTTAATGTTTGTGCGTACATCAGTTTATAATCGTGATGAGAGAAAGCGAGATGTAATTACGAAACCCGTGTGACATTTCCATTCCGGCGTCGCTAGCTCTAGACGATCGATGATGGCCCCGACATGACTGCGTCTGCCTGCTGAAGCTGAAGCTGATGGTGCTGCTGCATCTGCATCTGCTGCTGCTCCTGCTGCTGCTGCTGTTGCTGCTGCTGCTGGAGCAGCAACTGCTGCTTCTCGATCGCGGCGCGACAGGCGAGTGCGGCCTCCGGTTTGCATAGGATGCTGACCGGCAGGCTTCCCTCACGCTCAAGCTGGTCGCGACCGGTGGCGCCGCCCTCAAGCTCATACGTGTTGGCGCCTTGCACGAGCATCGTGCACTCGAGCACCTTCTGCAGCGACAAGAACGCGTCGTCGAGGTGTTCACGTGTCAGCGCTTGGAAACCGGCCTGCACGTCATGCACCAGCTCTTCGAGTGGTGCTAGCGCGGCGGTGCGGGGTGGAACAGGCATGTTCTTGATCGCTCGCTCAATGTGTTTAAAGACGGCGTTGTCGAGCACCGTAAAGTCCGGCGAGTACGGCGGCGGGTTCTGCAGCGCGATGTGCCAACCATAACGCCGACCTTCCTCCGCGAGCACAGGGTCTCCCTGTGCCGACCGGATCTTGGCGCTGTCCTGCTGGATGTAGATGGACTGAGGCTTCAGGTGCGAGGGCATTTTTCGGCGGATCTCTGGGATCACTACGCTCGCAAGCATGCGCTGCACGTCGTCCTTGCTCACCGTCTCCATTGCCGTCAATGAGATGTGACTGGTACCAGAAGTGCCATTTCCGTTGGCCTGATTAGTGCCTTCGGACGATCGCGGCTGCCCGTTCGCATCCATGTTCACGTCCATCCGCTCATCTAGCGACCGATCCAGGCGATACTCGCCGTTCTCCGCCGCCTTGAGGAACGGCCAGATGCCGATCTTGCCATCAAAGCGGCACGAGTTCGCGCTGTCCCACTGCGGTCGCGCGATCGCCGCGAGGCACATGACGCGCACCTTCTTGTCTCGTGGCAGCGCAAACCACTTGACGTTCACGTGCACCATGTTGAACATGTCGTCAAAGAGGCCGTTCGGTCGTAGCTTGGAGTGACAATAGCGCAGTCGCTCCAATTTGTTGCGCTCCGTAAGCGCCGGCTTGATCGAGTTGAGCGCGCGTAGAGGGCTCGGATCTTCGCGCAGGAGCTCGAACAGCGTGGTCTTTGGGATGCCGACTGCTGACGCGAGCGCGCGGATGGACCCACGTTGTTCCACCGGCACATCTCTCACCTTCTCAAGCGCCGCGGACCAGTCGCGCTTCCGGCGTCCCTGCCGCCCAACTTTGCGTGACGCAACGTCGCAGACGGGTTCGCCGCGCTCGAGACTCGCGGCCGCGCGCTTCCAGAGCCGCGAGACCGTACGCCGGTCCACGCAGAACTCGATCGCCGCCTCGTTGATTGCGTTGCGCGCCAGCTTGACCGGCGCCTTGCCCGTCGGGTCCGCTCGCCGCGCCAGGAGAAAGTCGAGCATCTCGCGCCGCTCGTCGAACGTCATATTTTTGTTGCCGCGGTCGCGCCGCGCCTGGTTGGACGACGGAGACGAAGGCGTCAATGGTGCCGTCGCCGTCATCGTCAGCGCTGTTTCGGGCGTAGAGGTCGGCGCAGATGCGCTATCTTGCTCGCCAACACTTGCCGTCGCGTCTGGAGCCTCCTGAGGCGGCGCAATGGCCGCAGCTACCGCGGAACTCCACGCTCCAGCAGCGGAGGCCGCTTGTGACGATGCAGACGCGCTGGGGGAGCCCGACGACGCGGCGATCATGGCGCTTTCCTGCCGTATATATATATACACTGGTGCCTTTCTCGAATGGCGCGGACGTGTGTGTGTGTTTGGAAAATGGGCGCGTCTTTTGTTCGACCGACCCTCTTATTTTCGAAATCAACAGGCAAAAAGAGAGGGGGAGTCGGGAGGGGGCGAATGGAAGGGAACGGAGGGAGGAGGCGGGAGCTGGTTTGGGAGGAGAAGACGGGATTTCAGCCAACCAGAAGGGTACATTTGCGAAAATCTGTCCAATCAGAGAGGATTGTGTCCGGCCAGGAGCGTCACCTCCCCGTCTCGAAAAAAGTCAACCCTGTGTACTCTTACAAATGTCCCAAGTGCGACGTTTGTCACATTTGAAAGAGCGTATATGGGACGGTTCTACGTGGACGGATTGTTTTTCTTCAACTAGTTGATCATCACTCCTCGTTTACATCTCAAAAAAAGTCGTGCTGATTTCGTATGTGATCAGTACCCGTCATCTATATCGACATAATTTCAAAATGCGGTAGTATTTGGTGGTGCGGCAGACTGACTGGGTGGAAACCACCCACCGGACCGACCGATCGTCCCAAAGCAGTTGCGACACAATCGACAGGTAGCTCGCCTCGCTCCGCTTCGTGACGATCATGAGCCGAGGACGCGGCCGCGGCCGCGTGCGCTTCGGCGGCAGCCGGGATTCGATGCAGGCCGACGTGCTGGACGAGACGCGCGAGGACTTGGGCCTCTCTCACTCCCAGATGGAGCTACTTCACGTGCGTTGACCATTGCCACCTCCGCCGCCGTGTTGGGTTCGTGCCGATGCTAATGACGTTAGTGTTGTTGGTAAAAAAACAAACAGGCAGAAGCAGGGTCGGCGCTGTACCCGCCGCTGGAGCTGCCGCACCCGGAGGCGCTCACGGATGCGGACGCATACCTAATCCAGCGCCAGCGCATGGTCGCACACAAGCTTGAGAACCTGTACCAGTCCTGGGATACGGACCAGGCAGTCGTGGGCAAGGGCGCACGTGACGCGGTTCCCCTGGCCCTCGTGCATGTGACGCTGCCCGAGCCGTCGGCCTCGCAGAAGAGCGAGGTGTTTGTGCCCGAGGAGCTGCAGTCCAACTCGCTGAGCGGCGGGCGCAAGGGCGCGGCGGCGGCGGCGCTGCAGCAGCAGCGCGGCATCATGCAGCCGCGCGCGTTCGAGAACGTGTTCAAGACGCTAGAGGCGCAGGAGCAGAAGGTTACGAGCGACAAGGCCAAGAACGCCGCGCAGGAGGCGGACGACGCCGACATGGAGGAAAACGAGGAGGACCTGGTGCGTGTTGTCTGTCTGGTTGCTGGATGATGAACATGAAGACTTATGCGTTTGCGTGTTAATCCGACCAGGGCGATGACATGAACGACTACACGTTCGACTACTACGACAGCGACGCCGGGAGCGACGAAGGCGATGAAGAAGTTTTCTTTTAGAGGGGCCCACCGGCCCAACACTATGCGCTCCCCGAGGTCTGGTCGGTTGCCTCCAGTTCGCGCGCAGGCTTCCCATGCCGGCCGACTAGCGGGGACACTAGGCTCGAGAACGCGCGGGTGTTGTAGAAACTTCTTTATTTATTGCTTTGCTTTTGTGAGTGCACACGCGTGTGAAAACGACAATAGAGCTCTGGCATGGAGTTGCCACGTGACCACTGCGACAACAGAGTTCCGTAGGGAATTTGCTAACAACAACACGACCCGACGTCTCGACACTGCTAACAGCAACATGACCTGACGTCTCGACACTGGTGGCATCGTGGAAGGCACCACTATCATGAAAGTCCTCGCACATTGCACCAGCAGATCCACCAACACAAGGAAGCATCGTCAAGGCATCGCGACGGGAACCAACAGTTGGTCGCGTTACCTACTTACTATGCATGCAGAAGAGAGATCGAAGAGCGAAGCTATACGCACAAAATCATGGATGAAGGAGACCCAACTTGGCAGGAGAAGACGAGCGATCGGGCGGCCGGCACAATAGACAGCGCTCATAGCGACGCTTCGTCTTGGATGCTTCACTCGTGGTCGCCCGAGAGCAGCGACGCTCCGAGCGACGCGAGTCGGTTGTCGTCGTGCGTAGCCGCTGCGGAAGCGCCTGCAGTGCCAGCAACATCGCCGCCCAGCTCGGTCGACTTTTGCGCCATGTTCGACAGCGAGTAGTTATACATAACGGAGTAGTTGGCCGGCGCAATGGCTGGTGGCTTGGCGCGGTGGATGATCTCACCCGGACGCGGGCGAGTGCGCGGACGGCCACGAGGCTTGCCCGTGCCGCGGCTCTTCTTCTTGGGTGGTTTCCCAGCCTCGCCGGCGCTCGCGTTGAGCTTGTCGAGCCCATCATCGATGACGCCATCCTTCTGTTCTTCAGACACTGCTTGAGCGCCGCTGGTCTCGTCCTTGGCAGCACCAGCCACACCCGGCAACACGCCAGGGAATCCAGGCAGCAATGGCATGGGCAGACCGTAGCCCCACATGGGGAACTGCTTGATCGTCTTCTCGGCATCAGCCTTGGCGCGCGCCGCGACGTCCTTCTTCGGCGGGCGACCGCGTTTCCGCTTGGGCACTTCCTCGGTAGACGGAGTCAAGTTGCCAAACTGCGCGCCACCCAGAAGCGAAAGAGGCGACGACTGGCTGGAGAACGCGTCGCCCGCCGCCGCTCCGAGCGCCATGGCGTCAGACGACGTGAAGGCCGACGCAGAGCTCGCCGACGTGGTGGTCGCCGTCGCCGAGGACGGCGCCGCAGCCGACGTGTCTGTCGACCCGGCGGCCGTGCCCGCGACGAGCTGCTGGTTCAGCGGCATCATGAAGGGCATCATGGGCATCATGAACAGCGCCATCTGCTGCGTCATGGCGGCGATCTCGCTCGGACTCATGCTGGCGAGCTGCTGCTGCTGGAGCTGGAGCAACTGCAGTTGCTGCTGCTGGAGCTGCTGCTGCAGCAGTGCGTTCGCCGCCAGGTCGCCACTCTTGCCGCCTCCATCCGTGCGCTGCTTGTCCCGATCCTCCGTTCCGGTGTTCATTGTGGTTGCACGCGCTGGGGCCGACGAGAGCGCGCGCTGCTGGGCGGGTGATTTTTTTGTTTATTTCGTATTTTCTTCCTGTCGGAGTCGGCCGTGGGGATTTTCAATCCAATAATGCATGGCGAAACGTCCGCAAAAAGAAGGGGGCGCGGCGCTCGCCGGCCGCTCATTCGCGAAAAATCCTGCGCAAAGTAGAAAAACCTCGTAATTTGAAATAGCAGTAAGGTTTTATACTCGAAGCGGGTTTAAACGTCCGGAAAGGAGTGCGCGGGTTGGCGGAAAGCGATAATAAAGAGAGGTGATTGGCGGATTTTAAACTTTCGGGCTGCATCGACGTGCAGAGGCCGATCGTTAAAACCTTGAAGTTGGAAGAAAACGAGACTGGTTAAGGTACATTGTACCACATTCGACTCATTCGGTACACTGTACCAGTATGGTAATGTTGAACTTTTTTACCCAGTTGGCGTCGCACTTCCCCCTTGGATCGGGATACAGTACATCGTGGAGGAGGGAGGAAGACTGCCGCCCGAGCCATCAAGTCGATGGCGTGCAGGCATGTTGAGCCCACGGTTTTGGCATGAAAGCCACGAAGATCAGGAATGAGGTGGCGCGGCGGTCACTGGCGCGTTGGTGTCGCCGTGTGTCAACCGAAGCGAGGCGAGGGCTGCGGCTTTCTGTACCGGTAGAGAACGCTTGGCGAGCAAACAAACGGGCCGTGAAGATGCAAAAGCGCGCATTGTTGGCCGCCTTTGCGTTGACCCGCTGATGCAATACTGTGTTGAGATGGGTCGAGTGACTGGTGGTTCCTGCGAGTCGCGGCACTCGACATTGCAGCGTGTGATGCGTCCGGAGTGAGCGCAGCAAGCGCCGCGCCGAACATGCCCCCCATCATGTCACGGTCGTCGGTGCGCTTCCAAGGTTCGTCCAATTCGTGAAGAAGGATGCGGTGTAGTCGCCGACGCTGCGCTCGTCTATTAAACTAATCGCCTTCGTCGGGGGCACGCGCTGAATGACTCTTACTTCCGTGCAAAGGTTCTGCGTGCTCTCTACTGTACAGTCACGGGTGGAGCTGGCAGCGTCGCGACTGTCGCGAGCTCGCCCGCGGCAACGAGATGGGCGCCGACGTCCACCTACCGATCTGGAGTGGTTGAGGCATCCCGGTCATCCTAACCAACAACCTGTTGTCTCCAGACGCGATGGAGCTCCCTTTCTTTGTGAGGCGGCGGGAAGAGATGAGCGCGTGGCTCCGCGGAAGCCGATTGGCTCACGTTACCACCGAAACGAAGTCACCACGCGTGAAGTGACTGCGGTTCACACACACACGGTAGATCCAAGAGATGTGGTGCGGGGACGTCACGGCCGACGACTCCTGAAAGCGCCGGAGAGTGTACGCGAGTTTGCGTGACTTGCGCCGCAGCGTTGGAGTCTATTGAAGCAGAGACGCCGGTCCCGAGAGCGCCACGTCGGTGAAGCGAACAGCAAGTCGCTCCGGTGCTTCAGTGGTCGTTCCGCGACTTGCCGCTGCGTTCTCAAGTATCTGATTGATCGGGCGAGCAGCTCCGGTTGAGACGATGGGACTCGACATTCAGGACCGCGTTTCTGCGGACGGAGGCGGCGATTATGCTGCTTATCGAGACGGCGCGAATACTACTACCGTCAAGCACCCGTGGTGGTCACGGCTGTTCTTTAACTACGCGCACCCCGTGATGGCGACCGGCACCACGCGCCAACTGGATCTGCCCGATCTGTGGGAACTGCAAGAAGAAACCCACGCGCGCATTGCGTTCAAGAAATACGACGAGCACTACCGCGCGCGCAGCGAGTCGCTCGAGCGCGCGTTGATCGCGACGTACGGGTGGGACTTTGCGGTCTGCTCGATCGGGTGGATAGTGCTCACGGGGTGCAACATCTTCGTGCCGATCGTGCTGCAGTACGTGATCGACGCGTTCAGCGCGGAAAGTCTCGATTCGACAGCCTTGGGTATTTGGCTTGCCGTGTTCTTCGCGTCGCGGCTGCTGTACGCGTTTCTGTCGGCGCACGTGGACTTCCGCTTGGATAACGTCCTCGTTCGCGTGCTCGTCGCCTTGAAGAGTCTGATATTCGTCAAGGCCATGCGTCGCAGCATCCGATCCAAGGCTGACGACATTAGCGGTGGACAAAAACCGCCTGTAGCTGATATTGCCAATCTGCTGACCGCCGACATGGACAGCGTGTACCTCGCCGGCTCGCAGATGCAGTACATTTGGATGCCGCCCGTCCAGATTGCCATCGTCATCTACATGCTGTACCGCATCCTCGACGTCGCGGTGTTTGCTGGTGTCGCCGTCATTGTTCTGACCATGATTCTGAACTTCCTTCTGGCGAAGGGCTACACATCAGCGTTCGCGCGCATCATGGTGGCCAAGGACGAGCGCCAGAAGGCGGTGCGCGAGCTCTTCAGCGCCATTCAAGTCGTCAAGTTCAATGCGTGGGAGAAGCCACTTCTGTGGCGGATTCGCCCCATTCGCGAGCGGGAGACTAGTGCAATCGCGCGGTGGATGTACTTGCTGTCGCTCACGGTGTTCCTGTTCTGGACGTCGCCCGTGTGCGTCTCCGTCGCGTCCTTTGCGACGTATGTGCTCGTCTTGGAGGAGAAGCTGACGGCTTCCAAGGTGTTCACAGCTTTAGCGCTGTTCAACCTGATCCGCGACCCGCTCATGAAGCTGCCAGAGTCGATCCAGTATCTGATCCAGGCGCGCATCGCGTTTCAGCGTATCCGCGCATTCCTTGAGACCGACGAAGTCGACACTGATGCGATTCTCCCAGCAAGCACCGTTGGTGGTGGTGGTGCGGGCTATGATACTGCCATTCGCGTCGAGAACGCCTCCTTCTGGTGGGATATCACGGACAAAGCGTCCGGTACCACGCATGAAGAGTATGAGAAGCTAAAAGCAGAACGTGGAGGCGGACCTCCTGCAGTGCTGACCGACGTGAACATCTCGATCCAGAAGGGCGACTTTGTTGTCGTTCACGGCGCTGTCGGCGCCGGTAAGTCGTCTCTGTGCGCGGCGTTACTGGGCGAGCTGCCCGCTGCTTCGGGAAGCGTCTTCATATATGAGCGAGACGGAGGACTCCGGTCAAGTGTTGCCTACTACTCGCAAGAGCCGTGGATCCAGAACCGCTCGGTGCGCGACAACGTCCTGTGTGGGCAACCCTACGATTCAAGCAAGTACCAGCAGGTGATCGACGCGTGCTGCCTCGGACCGGATCTGAAGCAGTGGCCAGCAGGTGATCAGACGGAAGTTGGACAGCGCGGCGTCAACTTGTCGGGCGGTCAGAAGGCGCGACTGGCATTGGCACGTGCATGCTATGCCGATGCCGACATCTACATTCTCGATAGTCCGCTTGCCGCCGTAGACGCGGTTGTTCAGTCGCAGATCGTCTCAAAGTGCTTCCATACGCTGCTGAAACACAAGACCGTCGTGCTCGTCACGCACAATGCGGACGTCATCCACTCTCCCGCTGTCAGTCTGGGCGTCTTGGTCGAGAATGGCACCGTGCTATGCGAGCGCCGTCAGCCAGCCGCCAATATTCAAATGAAAGAAGCTGCTGGTTCGATCATCGATGACAGCGTAGCTGCTGTATCCGTGTCAAATGTCAGTGACGCACTTATGGCCGACGATGACACTGGGAACGAGACCGCGTCACCGAATGAGGCGCTGGGCATCTTGGTTGAAGAAGAGGATCGGCAGGAGGGCCGCGTCAAGGCCCAAGTGTTCATCGACTACTTTGGTGCGCTCGGCGGGTGGGTCACTGCGATCGCGTTTCTCTCGGTGCTAATCGCATGGCAGAGTTTTCAAGTGGGCAGCGACCTGTGGCTGAGCCGCTGGACCGGCGAAATCGACTCGACGTTCACGCAGTCCGACTCGAAGCACAACCTTAGCGTCTACGCGCTGCTGAGCCTGGGCGTGGCGGTCATGGTACTGGTGCGCACAATGTTCTCGGCTTTCGTAGGTCTTCGCGCGGCACGTCATTTGTTCGACGACATGACGCACTCACTCATCTTCGCGCCGCTGCGATTCTTCGACGCGAACCCCATCGGCCGCATCATCAATCGCTTTTCGGAGGACGTGTCGGTCGTGGACTTCCGCATGGCCTTTTCGTGCTCGGGCGTCCTCGTAGCCCTCGCGGTGACAGTTGCGCAGCTTGGCACAGCCGCGTACGCCATTCGCTACACTGCGCTCGTGTTCTTGCCGCTCGCGTTCGTGTACTACAAGGTCGCGACCTTCTACCTGGCGTCATCGCGCGAGATCTCGCGACTACTCAAGGTTGCGGCATCCCCAGTGCTCAGCCATGTCACGCAGAGCGAAGATGGCGTTGCTGTTCTTCGCGCATTCGGACCCCAGTATGTGAACACTGCTATCCGCGAACACTTCGAGCTGATTGACGCCAATAGCCGCGCGTGGACTGCCAAGATCCTGGCCAGCCAGTGGTTTGCACTGCGCGTCCAACTCGTCGGATGTGCCGTTGTCGTGCTCGTCGTTTCGACGCTCGTGGGGCTACGCAACTCGCTGACACCCGGGATGGTCGGCCTCGCGTTCATGTATGCGGTCAACATTGACGCCGGGCTGGCCAACCTGGTGCAGGTCTGGTCGTGGTTCGAGGTCACGATGGTGAGTCCGGAGCGCGTAATGGAGTACATTGGCATCCCGCCGGAGGGCCACGCCGGCACGGACAAGAGCAGGAAGAGAGGGAACTCGAGCGATCTTGTGGTGGATCACTATTGGCCGGGTGCTGGCACCATTGAGTTTCAAGACGTGGTGTTTATCTACAAGCCCGGAGCTGACCCCGTGCTTAAGGGCGTGTCGTTCAGCATATTTGGCAACGAGAAGATTGGCATCGTCGGACGCACGGGTGCGGGCAAGTCGAGCCTGACCATGGCGCTGTTCCGCATCAACGAGCTCGTGTCGGGTCGCATCCTCATCGACGGCGTCGACATCGCCTCGCTGGACCTGCTCACGCTGCG
>JAADXW010000594.1:0-18810 GCA_023337975.1 Phytopythium ostracodes
CGACTCGTCCGCCTCGCGCACGGTGAGCTACGCGTGGCTGCTGCCGTCCTCAGCTAATGCGAGCCGGTCGATCGAGTGCGAGGGCGGCGCCACGCTCCCGGGCGACGTGACCATCAGCTGCGAGTACATGCCCGCGTCTTCCCCTGCCGTCGCGGTGATTGCCGCACTCGCACCGCCACCCCAGTTTGCTAGGCGTTGACGCCTTGTGCAGTTACTATGATAGACATGGGTGCAGCAAGACAGGAGGATACCTCGAGTTAAACTCTTCGACCGGGTGCAACCGAGTCAGGCGCGACCTTTCGGGTCCACCTGCTCCTAGTATAGTGGCAAATACATGCACTTTGTTCAATTTCTGGAGTGTACACATTGAGATGATAAATACGACCGATAATGATGTGGTACACCTTAAGAATATCCAAGATTCCGCTTCGGTGTGACGTTGGCGTCCCCCAAAGTGGAAGAAGCGACCAAACGCGCAGCCAAGTGTGCCCGTCACCGCCCTCTCTGTCGCCAATCCTCTCGCCATGATCGATGGCCAGCACCCCGTGCTGCAGGCGCTGCTGGGCTCGCTCTTCACCTGGGGCCTCACCGCGCTGGTGCGTCCGCCCTGTTCCTGCCCATTGTGGTGTTTGGATATGCGACTCGAGCTGACCAACGTGTCTATCTGTTCCCGCAGGGCGCGGCGCTCGTGTTCGTGCTGGACATTGAGGACCGCCAGCACAGCCAGAAGATCCTGGACGGCATGCTGGTGCGTGTACCTGTCATGAGGTCTTGGTGGTGTCGGGTCGCGTCGTCTAACGTGTCGATTGTTGTGACGTTGGACGAAGGGGTTCGCGGGCGGCGTGATGCTGGCGGCGTCCTACTGGTCGCTGCTGGCGCCCGCGATCGAGATCGCCGAGGAGAGCGCGCTGTACGGACCGGACGGGCGGTGGGCCTTCGTGCCGGCAGCCGTGGGCTTTGCGCTGGGCGCTGCCGCGCTGTTCGGCACGGAGAAGGTGCTGCAGTCGCTTGAGTCGATGGGCGGCAGCCCGCACGACGCGCGCAAGAAGGACGACGACTATGACGCCAAGGAGCACAGCAGCATCGCTGCACCCACCGTCGCCAACACCAAGAGGTAAGTGCTGATAATGGTGACCGGATGAACGACGAGGGTCACTGCTGACGCGCTGCACTACTCGCTTGTGACGCCAGTTTCCGCCGCGTGCTGCTGCTGGTGATCGCCATCACGCTGCACAACCTGCCCGAGGGCATGGCGGTGGGCGTGGGCTTTGGCAGCGTCGGCCAGAGCTCAACCGCGAGCTTCGGCAACGCCGTCAACCTCGCGATCGGCATCGGTGCGTCCACTGACGGCTACTTAGCCTCAATTCTTCTTCAAGTACCTGACCGCAACGCGTCTTGGCTTTCTGAATGTGTCGACAACAGGTCTGCAGAACTTCCCCGAGGGGCTCGCGGTGTCCATGCCGCTTCGGAGAGAGGGCATGTCGGCCTTCCGCGCCTTCATGTGGGGCCAGCTAAGCGGCCTCGTCGAGCCCGTTGGCGCGGTGCGTTCTCCCCGCAATAGATCGGACAATCGTGCGCATTGTAACACTGACCTTGTATGCTTGCCTCCGCATACTTCTGCCTGCCTGCAGCTGATCGGCGCGGGCGCTGTGATGTACGTGCAGCCCATCTTGCCCTACGCGCTGGCGTTCGCGGCGGGCGCCATGATCTTCGTGGTCGTGGACGATCTGATCCCGGAGGCCAATCAGAGCGGCAACCAGAAGCTCGCGACCTTTGGCACCATCGTCGGCTTCATCGTCATGATGGTCATGGACGTCGCGCTCGGGTAAAGCCAGCTCGAAAGCTAGCGTTTGGCTGTCGATGTTGCGACCTCCGGGTACCCAGCTTCGGCGTGCGCGCTCCTTGTGACCCACTGCAATAGAGACTGTTGTTATTGCGACCTGCGACTGGAGTGCCTCGGTCACGAGTCCACCTCCTCGTCAGGCAAACCCCACGGAGTTTATGGTCTCTGATACGCATTCGTGATGGTATCTCGTACCTTGACCCAAAGTCGCCTCGCTAGCAAGAGCTATTTCTACAAGATAGAACCTCCACGCACACTCAGTCCATGAGGCGAAAGGCGAACGCTTCGTCGTCTCCGCCGCGTCCAACGCCGTCATCGTCGTCACCGCTGGCATCGCCTCTCTCTTCGTCGAAGAAACGACCAATGGCAGCGTCATTGTCACCGATGCGAGTACCAGTCGCTGTGGCGGTCGCTGGTGACTCTGGCCTGGGCTTGGAGGGGACCTGCACGAACGTCCGCACACTCGTCATCCAGATCATATTGACGAGTCCAGTGATCGCAAACATGGTGACCGCGACGAGGAGCCACTCGGTCGCCTTCCCGTAGTAGTCGCCCTCCTGCCGGAACCTCTCGCCTCCCGGGTTGACGCTCAGCTCCACCCGAGCGTGCTGCTGGTCCTCCAAGCTCAACATGACAGGGCGATCGCAGTGCGCTGGCGCCATCCCGACGCGGTTCCCCTCCACGTCGTAGATCACGACGTGGTCCAAGAGCACGCTGGCCCCGAGGATGGTCGACCGGACGGCGTCCGAGAAGAAGAGCGTGCCGGCGACCATGCTGTCCGACAGCGGCGTGAAGTACCGGCTCGCGGGCATACACAGCCGCGCCGAGTTGACAAACTGGAAGCAGATGGGCGGGAACCTGCCAGGCTCCGCGGCCTGCTTGGGGCTCAGGTCCGGGTAGTATTGCGTGCTCTCGGGCAGGTAATCGTCGGAGCCGGTGGCCTGACGCCATGCCGCAAGGAACGGCTCGCGAGCAGCCGTCGGCATGTACACGAATGTCGTGCCGCTGTCGAGCACGCATCCGCGGTTGCGGTTGAACACATCCGCGTCCAGCTGGACAGTGTTGTCTGCATCGCCGACGGAGACAGAGGACAGCGACACGGTCCAGTACTGGTAGCCCGTCTCGCGCAGGGGAGTGTAGTCCACCTGCGAATCGTTCAGCGACAAGTCGACGCCACCAAGCGTGAGCGAGCCGCCGTCGTTTGCAAGGCACTGCGAGAAGATGCGCGAGTGCGTGGCGCCACTCGCGTAGAGCTGCTCGAAGATCGAGTCCGGGTGCTTGGAGAAGCCCATGATGCCGTCCGCCGTCTGCGCGTTGAACACGCCCGACTGCTCAAAGATGCAGCCAAACGCGACGGCCGCCGCGAGCTTCGAGTCTGCAGCGTTCGCGCTGTCGTTCGCCAAGGTACCGGGCGCGAAGGTCATAGTGTCGGCGACCTTGTACGCGTTCCAGTAGTCGCCCTCCACGTACGTCTGCCCGTAGCGGCACTTGCCGTCGCGCTTGCCGTCGCCCGAGGTGTCACACGAGAGGCACTCGCTGGCTTCGTCGCAGGTCAAGTACCGCGTCGTGGGCGTGAACGTGAACGGCGCGTGGTGGTGGCGGCGGCCGCAGTCCTTGCAGCCGTCGCAGACGAACGCTGTCTTGCCGCTGCCCGTGTCGATGATAAGCTCGCGCACCTGCCCGCCGACGAGCACCTGGATAGTGTGCGACCCCTCGCCAGTGTACAGCGCCGTCTCGATCGCCGTCGCCGTCGCCATCAGCGTCTTGGCCTCGGACTTGCTCGTCTCTCCATCGCCAAACTGGTGTTTAGGCTGTTCCTGTTCGCCCGGCGAGCGCGCAAGCGGATGGACCACGGCCGAGCGCTTCACTCTGACCTGGACGACATTGCCTGACGCCGTGGCGCCCAAAGCGAGAAGCAGCAAGGGGACCAGCAGCGCTAATCTCGCCGGTGGTCGTCGCTGGATCATGTCGTGCAGTACCAGCAAGCCTGTATCTGTTGATCGACTTGATACTGACGCTCACGTCGCGCCAATGCGAATGCGCGTACTGGGAGGAGACTGATCTCCGGGCACGCCGCGTGACTGTTTGGCGCCGAGAAGCAGCGCGAAACGCCGCTGTTGCTGACCGGGCGGGCAGCTTACCGTGTCCTACGCCTGCACCGCCACCCTGCAGGTCGTTTCTCGCGCTGTAAGCCCCACAAGAACGGCGTGAGGGCGCGAAGGGGACCGACTCATCGCCGCCGCTCGCCGCGCCCTTTGGCGCTGATCTTCAATCTCAGACGGAGTAAAACCCAACTACCCAGATCGGACATGATCACTGTGGGTTTTTCATGTGCAGTACATGTCAGTTATGCTATACACTTATGTAACCTCTTAACTCGCCTGGTCGCTTTCGCGCGGCTGGCTCGAGTCATTCTGAATTTCGCTCGAAAGGGGAGCGACAGAGGAATAATCTAGGTGGAGAGAAGACGCGATGGCCGCCGCGGGCATGCGCTTCTGCCGGGAATGGTGCGTTTCTAGGACGAGCGAGGGCGCTACCAGGCTTCTGGCTCGAGCTGCGGGGCGTTTTGCGGCGTCTAGTGATGCTTTGGGGGTCGATTTGGAGGCGGAAAGCACTGACATCGCGACTCGTGTGTGCGTGTGTATGCGCTAATTTGTTTCTCCCTTCCCCCCTCCAGCAACAACATGTTGTACCCGAGCCAAGACCGCGAGATCCGCCGGCTGATGTTCCGGTGCCGCAACTGCGGGCAGGCCGAGGAGGTCGAGGAGAACTGTATTTATGTGAACGAGCTCGTCAAGGACACCCGGTACGCCCCGCTCCCGTCATCGTCGTCGTTATACCCTCCCCCCCCCCTGCCCGGCCGACTTACAACTCGTGTGCACTTGCAGGATCCAGCTGGACGTGCTGCCGGGCGACGTGATCGACGACCCGACGCTGCAGCGCGACTATGACGTGACGTGCCCCATGTGTGGCAACCAGGGCGCGGTCTTCATCCGCTCGCACGACGGCGTCAAGCAGTCGACGCTCGGGCTCATCTGGGTCTGCCTCAACCGCGACTGCCAGGTCGACGACGAGGGCAACCGCCTGCCCAGCTACCGCTGGATGGGCTGAGTGGTGACGGCGCGGCTGGGAGGGCTCCTGCTTGGTTCAGGCGGCGCTCATCGAGGGAAGAAGCGGTCCATTTCCTGTCATTTCGACCGCCAACCGTCGCGCCTCCTTTAGCTCCAGGGGCCAGGAACTCGCGCCGCTCGCGTCCTCGGCAGATAAAACGAATATATAGCACGGAAAACCAACGCAACCAAGTGGAATCGTCACTGCTGTAGTAGCTTGTGCATGCGTCTCGACGGCGCCGTTCCACTGAGTACGGACACGTAGTAAGAACGTTGCAGCACTGTTATGCTGTATCGTACAGTACAGCATCCATCATCAGTTCACATGCGCCACACTAATTGAGCGAACTACCACACTAAGTAAGGAGAAATGCTCCACACCATCCCGATTTCAAGCTTCAACTAGGACGGAAACCACGATACTGTACGAGAGGCTGTTTCGTATCTCGAGGGTGGCACCTGCCCGCCCTTCCGCGCTGTTGCCTTTTTGATACAAACCGAGCGAGAAAGTGCGGCGAGAAGAAGCCGAAGCGGGCCCCGGCGACTGCCTTCCCTTCCCTTCCTTCCTCTACCTCCCCTCCCTCCCTCCCCCCCCGTACGCGTTAGGCAAGAGGCGCACGCGTCAATATACTGTACGCCTCCCTTCGGTGTGTGCGTGAGTGTGTGTCGGCCACCCCCCACGTGTCGCCACCGCCACTGCCGCCTTTTCCCCACCCACCAACCACCCACTCGCGTCTTATTCGCCGCTCTTATCCGCCCGCGCCCGCGTGTGACCCACCGATCGGACGACCCGGAGCGCTCTTAGTCGCCCGCTGCCTGCTGCTGCGTTTCTTGTTCGGATCGGATCGGTAGCTGATCCCCAGGCGACGGTCTCTGCTGTTTAAGATGGACGCGGGCCAGCTGCGGAACCTCGAGGCGCTGTGCAAGGTGCTGTACGAGAGCGCCAACGAGTCGGAGCGCGCGCACGCGCAGCAGTCGGTGCTGATCCTGCAGAGCTCGGCCGAGTACATCCCGCAGTGCCAGTACGTGCTGGACAACTCGACCTCGCCATACGCGCTGCTCGTGGCCAGCAACAGCCTCACCAAGCTCATCACGACCCACTGGAACAACTTCACCGGCCCCCAGCGTGTCGGCATCCGTGCGTAGCGTGTTATCTGCCATCTAGCGACCCTCATCCATCACTAACGAGCTCTCTCTCTCTCTGTCTCTCTCTGCGTGGTTGGACGGACGGACGCAGGCAACTATGTGCTCGAGTACTTGGCGCAGAAGGGCCCGTCGCTCGAGAAGTTCGTGACGACGTCGCTCATCCAGATGGTCTGCCGCCTCACAAAGTACGGCTGGTTCGATGACGAGCAGCACCGCGAGATCGTCGGCGAGGTGACCAAGTTCCTGCAGGCGACGGTCGACCACTGCATCATCGGCCTCCAGATCCTGAGCGAGCTTGTGACGGAGATGAATGCGCCCGTGCCCGGCCGCAACATCACGTTCCACCGCAAGATCGCCGTCTCGTTCCGCGAGGACTCGCTCTTCCGCATCTTTCAGGTCTCGCTCACGACTCTCAAGCAGCTGCAGATGCACAACATTGTCGGCGCAACGCCCCACCAGGAGGACCGACTGGGCGAGCAGGCGCTTGCGCTGCTCATCAAGTGCCTGTCGTTCGACTTTATCGGCACCAACCCGGACGAGTCCTCGGACGAGACGGGCTCCCTGCAGGTGCCCACGTCCTGGCGCTCACTGATCCAGGACCCGCAGACGCTGCAGCTGCTCTTTGACTTCTACGGCGTCGCGAACCCGCCCAACACGTCCAAGTGCCTCGAGGCGCTCATGCTGTTCGCGTCCGTGCGCCGCAATCTGTTCTCGCCCGACAAGGAGCGGGGCGTGTTCCTCTCGCACCTGGTCACGGGCATCTGCGAGATCCTACAGAAGCAGCAAGGACTTGCGGACCAGCAGAACTACCACGAGTTCTGTCGACTCATCGGCCGGCTCAAGTCCAACTACCAGCTCTCGGAGCTCATGAAAGCCGACAAGTTCGAGGAGTGGATGGACCTCACGCCCGACTTCACGGTCAAGTCGTTCCGTCAGTGGCAGTGGTCGCAGAACTCGACCCACTATCTCCTCGGGCTATGGGCGCGCCTGGTCGCCGCGCTGCCCTATATCCGCGCCGACCCAGCTCCAGGATCGCCTTCATCCTCGGCATTTCTTGACAACAGCGTGCCTCAGGTCATCCAGGCGTACGTGCAGTCGCGTCTCGACTCGGCAGAGCAGAGCGCAGCCGACGACACGCTCGACAACCCACTCGACGACGAAGGCGGGCTCTACGAGCAGCTTGAAAAGCTGCCGACGCTGTGCCACTTCAACTACCGCCAGTCAGGCGAGTATGTTGTCGCAGTGCTGGACCCAATCCTGAGCAAGTACGCTGAGGCGTGCAGCATCCTTGAGCAGCGAGGTGGGAACGCGAATGACGGCGCCGTGCACCAGCAGCTCGAGGCTATGGAGAACCAGCTCGCGTGGCTCGTGTACGTGATCGGCGCGATCATTGGCGGCCAGGTGTACGCTTCGGGGTCGACCGACGGAGACGAGCTGATTGACGCCGACTTGTCGCAGCGCGTGTTCCGTGCCATGCAGCTGACGGAGCACCGCCTGATCGCGTCGGGTGGCCAGCAGAAGCCCAGCGTCCACTTTGAACTCGCGCTGCTGTTCTACTTTAGCAGCTTCCGCAAGAGCTACATTGGCGAGCAGCACGGCATGCCTTCAGCGCCTACGCCCACGTCGGCATCCGCGAACGCCGGTCCGTCGTCCCCCATCATGTCGCCGTCAGGTGACGTGGCGCTCACTAGCAAGCACAAGGCGTACCTGCGCATGTTCGAGCGCATGGGCTTTGGCGACCACACGATCGTGGTCAACATGATTGTGACCAAGATCGGCAACAACCTCAAGTTCTGGGGCGAGGACGAGGTCGTGATCAGCAAGACGCTCGCGCTGTTCTTCGAGATCACGTCGGGCTACTCGACGGGCAAGCTGTTGCTCGGGCTCGAGACGGTGCAGTACCTAATCGCGCACCACACGGCGGACGAGTTCCCGTTTTTGGCGATCCCGGCCAACACGCGGCACCGCACGACGTTCCACACGACGATCGCGCGCTTGCTGTTCACGACGGCGTTCGACGAGTGCTCGGAGCGCTTTGAGCGCTTCATGGAGCCCATCGAGGACGTGCTGAACAAGCTGATGCAGACGCCCAACTACCGCGTGCCCGAGGCGCGCGAGGCCGTGATCGGCGTCTGCCGCGACCTGCGTGGCATCGTGCAGCAGACGCACAACCGGCGCACGTTCAGCTGCATCTTCGACTTCCTGTATCCGACGTACTTTCCAGTGTTTGTGCGTGCGGCCGAGGAGCTGTTCGACCACCCGCCGGCCATGGCGGCGCTGCTCAAGTTCCTGCAGGAGCTGGCGTACAACAAGGCGCAGCGCGTCATGTTCGACCAGAGCTCGGCCAACGGCATCCTGCTGTTCCGCGAGCTGAGCAGCGTCGTGGTCGCGTACGGCCGGCGGATACAGCCACTGCAGGTCGGCAAGAACCCGTACGGCGAAAAGTACAAGGGTATCGCGCTGTGCCTGGGCATCTTGTACCGCGCGCTGGGCGGCAACTACGTCAACTTCGGCGTGTTCAAGCTGTACAACGACCAGTCGCTGGACAGCGCGCTCGAGGTGGCGCTGCAGCTCGTGCTGTCGATCCCGCACGAGGACCTGATGAATTACCCGAAGGTCAAGAACGCGTACTTCTTCTTCTTGGAGATCCTGTTCCGCAACCAGATCTCGTCAGTCGTGGCGCTCGACGCTGCCATTTTCGCGCAGCTCGTGCAGTCGCTGCACGAAGGCATCAACTCGTTTGACCTGGCGATTGCGGCGCAGTGCGCGACCGCCGTGGACCACCTGGCGTCGCTGTACTACCACGAGATGAAGAAGAAGCGCGACACGCCGCTCAAGCACGCGCTGCGCGCCCACGTGCAGGCCAACCCCAACATGTGGCAGTCGCTGCTGAGCTCGCTGTTCGATATCCTGGTCTACGGCGAGGCCAACTCGCAGTGGGCGCTGTCGCGGCCTATCCTGAGCCTGACGCTGTGCAGCGAGGACGCACTGAACGCGTACCAGCAGTCGCTGGGCGCGTCGCAGTCGCCCGAGAACCGCGCGCTGATCGACGAGGCCTTCGCCGCGCTCTTCAGCGAGGTGCTGCCCAACCTCGAGGCGTCCAACCGCGACAAGTTCACGCAAAAGCTCGGCGTCTTCCGCAACGCTCTGCGCAGCTTCCTCACCATCCAGTAAGCAAACAAGTCAAAAGAGTAGATATCGTGAAAAACGCGCAAGGAGAGTCGAGCGAGAGAGTTAGATACTTAGAAGAGAGCGATCGAGAGTGCAGGATTGACAGCCGGAAAACGCGCGCTGCCATTGTTCTTCGGAGGAAAAGACGAATGGAGAAGACTGGCGCGCGCGCTTCGTCTGTTGTTCGTCACATCACGGGAAGGATCATCACGATGGAACAGCAGACGACTGACCTTAACGCTTCCTCTTGTTGATCTCGGCTGCCAGCATCACTCCATCCACGTACGTAACACTGGAGCCAAGCGACTATAACGGAGCAGTCCTCACGCCTCGACGCGCGACACAAAGAGCGGGCCGAACACGAGCACGGTGGTGGACAGCAACTTGATGACGACGTGCAGCGCAGGACCGGCCGTGTCCTTGAACGGATCGCCGACCGTGTCGCCCGTGACGGCCGCCTTGTGCGCCTCGCTGCCCTTGCCGCCGAAGTTGCCCAGCTCGACGTACTTCTTAGCGTTGTCCCACGCGCCGCCCACGTTGTCCAGGAACAGCGCCATCATGATGCCCGTGACGGTGCCGAACATGAGGTAACCCGCGAGCGCCTCCGCGCCAAGCAGTGGCTTGTCCTGGAAGCTTCCAATCTGTCCACGCACAGCACACATCTATGTCAGTTCCTTCGATCAACACTCCGATACATATGATAACGTACCACTCGGAAGACCAGCCCCACGACGACAGGCATCAGCACCGCAAGCATGCCAGGAAGGCGCATCTGGTTGAGCGCGGCCTTGGTCACGAGCGCCACGCACGTCCGGTAGTCCGGCTTGGACTTGTACTCCATGATGCCCGGGTACACCTCGAACTGGCGCCGCACTTCCTTGACAACCTCACCCGCCGTATCGCCAACGGCAGCAACCGCCAGGCCCGTGAAGTAAAACACCATCATCGTGCCAAGCAGCCCACCCACCAGTACCTCGACAGTGGCGATGTCGACCGTCTTGAACTCGCGGCCGGCAAACTCGGAAAACTCGTCCATGAAAGCGCCAAAGAGCACAAAGCACGCCAGCGCGGCCGAACCGATCGAGTAGCCCTTGGTGATGGCCTTGGTGACGTTGCCCGCGGCATCCAGCTTGTCCGTCGCGTCGCGGACATAGTCGGGCTGCTGACTCATTTCCGCGATGCCGCCAGCGTTGTCTGCGATCGGTCCGTAGTTGTTCATCGCTAGCACAAACACAGCTGACGACAGCATGCCCATCGTGGCCACCGCCGTGCCGAACAACCCGGCGTTCCGGCTGTTGGCACCGCCAATGCCCGACGTCGCGCCGAGGTGGTACGCGCAAATCACGGCGACGCTGACCATGAGAGTTGGCACGACTGTTGACTTCATGCCGACAGCGACGCCCGTGATGATATTGGTTCCGTGTCCCGTGGTGCTGGCCTTGGCAATGCTACGCACGGGGTAGTACGCATAGTCCGTGTAATACTGCGTCGATTTGACAAACACGTAGGCCGTCAGCATGCCGACGACTCCGCAGAGGAAGAAGTGGAACCACGCGGTCGGGTGCAGGTCGCTGTAAAGCAGCCACCGCGTCGTGAAAGCGAAACCGATGAGGGCGAGGCCGAGCGAGATGTTGTATCCAGCCTGCATGGTGCCCATGGGGTTGTAGCCCGCACGCGTGGCCTCGACGTCGCTCGGCGCCTTGACCATCATGATGCCAACGCTGCTCACAACAATATCGAACGCGTGCACGACCACGGGGAAGAAGACGAACGCGACTGGGTATTCCAGATGCGACTCGCGCGCAAGTGTGCCGCCCAGGATCATGGCGCCAATGATCTCGGCCGCAACCGACTCGAACACGTCGGCACTGCTGCCAACGCAGTCGCCGACCATGTCGCCAACGAGGTCGGCAATGACCGCAGGGTTGCGCGGGTCGTCCTCGGGGATGCCAACCTCGACTTTGCCCACGAGGTCGGCGCCCACGTCCGCGGCCTTGGTGTAGATGCCGCCGCCGAGCTGCATGAACAGCGCGACGAACGACGCGCCAAAGCCGTAGCCGACCATAAGCAGCGGAATGTCCGTGGGCTTGAGCAGCGACGAGAACAAGACGTAGAGCGTCACGTAGAGCGAGCTGACGCCGCCCACGCAGAGCGTGATGTCCAGCACGGCCGAGAAGGCGCCTCCGCGGAAGCAGACGAGCAGCGCCTCGCCATACGAGCGGCGCGCGGCGCTCGCGACGCGGATGTTGGACTGCGCCGACACCCACATGCTGATGTACCCGGCGGCGGCCGAACACACGGCGCCAATGAGGAACGACAGCGACGCGAGCACGCCGAGCGTCACGTTGCCGAGGTTCTCGACGCCCGAGGCCAGCGAGCTGGAGGGGCGCAGCGCGTAGCTGAAGAA
The DNA here is from genome assembly GCA_023337975.1 of Phytopythium ostracodes. Classification (NCBI taxonomy): domain Eukaryota; phylum Oomycota; class Peronosporomycetes; order Pythiales; family Pythiaceae; genus Phytopythium; species Phytopythium ostracodes. Next base: position 11,678 of record JAADXW010000594.1, read on the forward strand.
GATGAGCGCGGCGATGACCACGGCGATGCGCGCGATGGCCGTGTACTGGATGCGCAGGAAGCCCTCGGCGCCCTCGCGGATGGGCGTCGACACCTCGCGCATCTCGGCCGTGCCCACGTCGCGGCTGAGCACCCAGTTGGATAGGTAGAAGGAGAATACGGCGCCGTAGCCGCAGATGGTGAACACGAGGAAGACCGGGCGGAACGTCGACGAGAAGAGCAGCAGCAGCACGCCCGCGCCCGAGATCGCGTACAGCGGCCGCGACAGGTCCAGCTTGCGCGCGTACGCGTGCGACGCCTCCACGTGCGCGTGCGGCTCGTGGAAGCCGCCCAGCCCGCTGCCGCTGCCCACCGCCGCCGCGCCAAAGTCCACGTCCGGGCTCACGTTCTCGCGCATGGAATTGGAGCTTTGGTACGTCCTTTCTCGTCTTAAGGTGTCGGTCGGTCGGAGTTGTTGTTGTTGTTGTTGATACTGGAAGGGGAGGGACACGCGTTGTGGTCGGAAGAGTGACGGGATAGTGGCTGCTGCCACACGCCAGAATGGATTTGGTCCGATCCTCGTCCGCATCTGATTCGCGCCACGCGTGCCCCGCGGAGATTCCCACTTCGCGCAACTTTACCTATTGCGTACAGTTCGCGCCACCGACCAAATTGTAAGGGGTACGCGTGCGTGCTTCAACCACGTGTATCCCGCGCGGGTTCTTACGTCACCTTGAAGTTTCGTCGACTGGGTCTTTGGGTGATTAACTAGACGAAACAACAAACAAAACAGACGAACTCCACCCCGCCCGTCAGTTCATTCAACGAACTTCCTCCAAGACCACCAATCAGCACATTTAGTAGCGACAATGGCGGCGTTGATGGGCGCGAAGACGGCAATTGGGGGCGCGCGGAAGGCGCTGGCCATCTCGCAGACGCGCCGCGTGGTGCTGCTGGGCCAGCGCACGCTGTCGACGGAGGCGGCGTCCCCGCTGACGGCGCTGTCGGAAGAGGAGACCATGTTCAAGGACACGGGTAGGGGGGATCTCTTGATCGATCGACCGCGGACTTTGGTAACATGCCAGCGACTTGGCGCTGACTGACGCTGTGACTGGATGCAGTGGCGCGGTTCGCGGCGGACGTGGTGGCGCCGCACGTGCAGAAGATGGACCGGGAGGGGGAGATGGACCACGCCATCACGCGCGGGCTGTTCGAGAACGGGGTAAGGCTCCCCGTTGCTTTAATCAATGGGTGGCGGAGATGGATGCTTACTGACGACTGGTGGTATGGTGTGCTTGGTGTTGTGCCTCTAGCTGCTGTCGGTGGAGATCCCGGCCGAGTACGGCGGCTCGGAGGCGTCCTTCATGAGTCTGTGCCTCACGATCGAAGAGCTGTCCAAGGTCGACCCGGTTGTCGGTCTGCTCTGCGACCTCCAGAACACGGTCGTCAACAACGTGTTCCTGGTACGCTGTTGCTACTGCGAGAACCTGTGGGCGACCGCGCTAATGCCTCACGCGTTGCTCCTGTAGATGCACGGAACGGAGGAGCAGAAGCTCAAGTACCTGCCGCGCCTCAGCTCCGACATGGTGGGATGTGTCGCTTTGTATTCCATTCATACCTACTAGACAACTGATCATGGCGTCGCTGGTGGCAGATTGGCAGCTTCTGCCTGAGCGAGGCGGGCTCCGGCAGCGACGCGTTCGCGCTCAAGACGCGCGCGGAGGCGTCCGCGGATGGCAGCGTCTACACGCTTAACGGGCAGAAGATGTGGATCTCGAACGCCGAGTACAGCGGCGTCTACCTCGTGTTCGCCACCATGGACCCGTCTCAGGGCTACAAGGGCATCACGTGCTTCATCGTGGACCGGGAGACGGAGGGCCTGGAGATCGGCAAGCCCGAGGACAAGCTCGGCATTCGCGCGTCGTCGACGTGCCCCGTGACGCTGACGGACGTCAAGGTGAAGAAGGAGGACGTCCTGGGCGAGGTCGGCAAGGGCTACAAGATCGCCATCAGCACGCTGAACGAAGGGCGCATCGGCATCGCCTCGCAGATGCTCGGACTCGCCCAGGGCGTGTACGACCAGACGATGCCCTACCTCTTCGACCGGCACCAGTTTGGCTCGGCGATCGGCGACTTCCAGGCCATGCAGCACCAGTACGCGGAGGCGGCCATCGACATCGAGACGGCGCGGCTGCTGGTGTACAACGCCGCGCGCCTCAAGGACGCGGGCCAGCCGTTCGTGAAGCAGGCGGCCATGGCCAAGCTGCACGCCTCGCGCGTGGCAGAGCGGACGGCGTCCAAGTGCATCGAGTGGCTCGGCGGCGTGGGCTTCACCAAGTACTTGCAGGCCGAGAAGTTCTACCGCGACGCCAAGATCGGCGCCATCTACGAAGGAACTAGCAACATGCAGCTCACGACGATCGCCAAGGTCGTCAAGGAAGAGTACAAGAAGTAGCGCGGCGGGCGCCTCCGCAGCGCCACGGGTAAATGAGAATGGAGAGCACCTGTCAGCGCCGCGCGATCGTTCATCTCCTCTGCGTGTTGCTGCTGCTCGAAGGCTGGTGACTGACGGCTAACGCTGAGTCGAGTGTGCTTATCTTCCCGGTGAGAACGTTGCTAATATGTGATTGTGTATGAAAAATCAAGTGCAGTAAGGTCTGCCCAAGTGTACAAGCGCTGGCAGGAGCTTCCGTCGGGTCAGTTGCCGCCCGCTGCGCCTCCCACCGTGTCATCCGCTAGTTCTTCAATCGCCGTGGTGGTTGATTGCTTGACTTGAAGCGCGTTGATCTTCCGGCCGACGGACGTCCCTGACTTCATGGACGGCTTGACCACGTACTTGGATCTGGACGAGTTCGACCCGCTGGGCATCGCCTGGACTGGTTGGGTCGTCGTAGTGGACGGTTCCGAGCTTGTGCCATTGTATGCAGCCGCCGACTGCTTGGACGAGTCGGCCTCCTTGATTCGCAGCACTTTGGGCACCAGCATGAGCGACACCACCGCCGCCGTGCACAAGAGCAGCACGCCCGCCAGGAAGACATAGAAAGCGGACGCCGACAGGTCGACGATGTACGCGAGCGGCAAGATGACGAGGCACGCGAAGAGCACGACGAGCGCCGAGCTGAAGATCCACATGGATTCCTGGAAGTCCACCGACACCTTGCGGATCAGGAAGGACAAATAGAGCCCCGTGAAGAGCAGGATGGCCTTCCAGAAGATGATGAGTGCCGTGAAGATGAAGCTCGAGGATCGACACGCGATGCGGCTCACGGGGCCCTGGATCTCCATAGCGAACTCGTCCTTGGTCTCCGCGCTCGGGTAGTCGACCGCGCCCCAAACTGCAAAGATGGCAATGTCGATGAGGTAGAAGATCACGAGCACCTTGAGCATCATGTGCAGCGTAATGGTCGTGCGCTTCATGGCCTTCTGCATGAATACGCGGTACACGCGGAGCGACTTGACCACCAGGGAGCCGAAGATTGACGTGAAGCCGAGCGAGACGAAGATCGGGCGCAGCGCACAGAGCGCGTCGGTCGGCCGCCCAGCGTACGCGACGGCGGCGGATGAGCTGAACAGTCCCCCGAAGATCATGAGCATGAGCAGCTCGTACTGCGAGCGCTTGATGATGGGCGCGTCGCGATGGATGAACACGTAGATAAGCGCTCCAATCAAGGCGACATACTCGATGCTGGTGAGGACGCCGACCGCCGCCACCGCCGGGGACGAACTCGGTATGTACTCGCAGTTGATAGTGATGTCGCTCGGCAGGTCTTTGCCGTTCTCACACTCGGCAGACCTGGTCGCGTCCGTGGAGAGAGGCAGCAGCCATCGGTACTTGATGATGCGCTCGGCGTTCGAGTCGCAGTCGGTCACGTAGTACTTGTAGAAGCTCGAGTCGCACTCGGGCTTGCTCGAGATCCAGCCGACCCAAATGTTCGAGGGATGGGCGATCCATTCACACGACCGGCTCGTAATGAGTGGCTCTGGAAGCACAGCGTACCCACCGTCGCACTCGTACGGGAGCGACTCGTTGTCTGGGTTGGGCATGTTCCAGTGGAAGTCGATCCGCCGGTAGCCGTCCGAGCTGTTGCATCCCGAGACCTTGTAGCTGATGTGCGCGTCGAAGGTGCAGAGCGGTAGGCGGTCCATCCACACGCGCCAGACGTCGTAGTTCTCCTTGACCCATCTGCACGCCGCGTCAAAATTCGGGTCCACGATGGCCGCGTCGGCCGCGGAATCCTTGTACTTACCAAGGAGATCCGTGATGTCGAGGTCCGTGAGCGAGAATTTGGACAGGACCGAGCCGATCGGCAGGTCCGACAGCAGAGAGGCCGCGTACTTCATCAGCAAGTTGGACGGGAAGTCCACGTCTATTGGGTTGTTCGTCGCGGCTCCGTACCCGTTCTCGCCGTACGTGCCGGTGGCCGCCGCCACGCGCGCGGGCAGCGCACGGGGCAGCATCACGCGCTGGAACAGCCCCGGGTTCTTGACGTGGAACATGTCGGGCTCGAAGTGGTAGAAGAGCACGGCGGACCCGTTCTGCTGCGCCTCGAGCGCGTACTGCGCCGTGGCGTCGTAGCCGATGAAGCAGAAATAGGCCGGGATATCGAGGTTCGACATGGCGGCTTGGAAGTAGCCGCGGTCGTAGTTGGCGTACATCATGACCACGACCACGCACTCGTCGCCGGCTGCCTCGCGCGAGGTGCACGCCTCGGATCTGGAGCACGCGTCCTGGCAGCCGAGGTTGTCTGCTGCGGTGCAACCGTCGTCGGCCGGCGGGTAGTACTTGCTGTTGACGAAGAAGGCGGACGCGTTGATGGCGTTGATCAGGCGCTCGTCGTACTGGTACTGCTTCCAGTAGTTGGCGAAGACGAACGGCGAATACTGCGACTCGTCCAGCCCGGCGTTCACGAAGTCGTTGGTCGTGTAGATGCCCGAGATGCCGTAGTACCCGACGCCGCCGGCGTTGTACGTCTCGTTCGCGTACACGTCCAGCGCGGCTTTAATGCCCGCGGCCCACACTTCGAGGTTCATGTGCGTCGGCGCGCAGATACCTTCCAGCACGGACGTCATGCGCTGCGCCGTCCTGACCGTCGCGCTGCCCTTGAAGATGGAGACCTCGTAGCCAACCTAGAGGCAGACGCTCCGCGGCATGAGTCGATGCAGCACCGGGTTGAACACGGCAAGCACAAGGAGCCTACCACTTCTTGCGCGAGGATGGCAAAGACCAGGGCCGACAGTGTGTGCGAGTTCCAGCCCCTCAGGTCCAGGATCAGCGTGCCATTGACCCTCCCGGACCTGTGAGCGGTGCCAGACGCGGCCCCAGCCCCATAAATTCGCATTGAAGAGTCCATGCAAGCTTCTGTGTACGCCTGGTCGGATGCCGTTCGTGAGTCGTCAACCTACACGACGGGGATACAAATGGTCAGAGCTGAAGCACGTTGCGTCCAAGCTTCCAACGGACCGACCGTGTATCGTGGGTTTTTTAGCGCCTGTTGGAGGAACGGGTACGTGAGTCGACCGTCGGCGTTGCGCGCCTTGGACGACACGCCGAGCTGTGTCTCCATGGCGCCGACCCATGACTCGCTTAGACACGTGCCCAGGAAGTGGTTCGGGGCGTACGAGGCCTCCACCACGCGCCGCGCGACGGTCGAGGCGGCCAAGAGGAGGCGGAGAAGCAGCATTGCCGAGGCGTCCAAGCCGAAAGGAGCTGGAGGCGGGCGAGGCGAACACTGAAGCCTACAACTTGATCCATTGCCGGCCCCCGAGGCTGAAGCGTCCGCAGGGTAGCACTCCCGTGGCTAAATCGGGTGGCGACGCTTCTGTGCGGCCGGTCGAAACCGGTTGGGCTATTCTGGCCGATCCGGAAACCCGACAAGTCCCGAGTGGGACACCGAGCAAGTTGCGACCGTGCCTCGGGATGCAATCCGCGCTCGTAGCTTTGTGGCTTAGCATTATCCTCTGTAGTATCGTACAAGGGTCATGTGAAAATCATGTCAAGCAGTCAAATGCAAGTGTCTTCTTGACCCTTAATGTACGTAGAGGAGGGTCGTCTCAGGCAATGGTCACTCGGCTCCCGGTGCGCGGACCGACATGCTCGACTTGATGACCGCGCTGACAGGCTTGACGATGCATTTGTCGGTCGTCGCTTGGTTGCTCCCCGCCTTCGACCTCGGGTGGGCCTTCCCGATAGACGTCGTTGTTCCCGAATCGCCCGCAGCGTTGCCGCTGGTCTTTGACGACGCCTCGGCGTCGTGCAGCCGCAGGATCTTGGGCACGACCATGAGCGCGAGGACCATCGCGGTGCAGAGCAGCAGCATGCCCGCCAGGAAGACGAAGAACGCGGCCGCCGACAGGTCGACGGCGTACGCGAGCGGCAAGATGACGAGGCACGCGAAGAGCACGACGAGCGCCGAGCTGAAGATCCACATGGATTCCTGGAAGTCCACCGACACCTTGCGGATCAGGAAGGATAGGTAGAGCCCCGTGAAGAGCAGGATGGCCTTCCAGAACATGAGCAGTCCGGAGAAAATGAAGCTGGACGAGCGACACGAAATTTTGTCGACTTCTCCTGGGAATTCTCGTGCTGGCATCGTCATCATGGTCGGAGCTGGGAAGTCGGCCCCGTACCACACGAGGAAGATCATCCCGTCGATCAAGTAGAAGGTCACCATGACCTTGGCGATCATACGCAGCGTCACCTTGCTCCGCTTCATGGCCTTCTGCATGAACACGCGGTAGACCCGGAGCGACTTGACCACAAGCGAACCAAAGATGGTCGTGAAGCCTAGAGCGATCAGGATGGGGCGCAGGCCGCACAGGAAGTCCGTCGGCCGGCCGGCGTACGCGACCGACGCGCCAGCCGTGAAGAAGCCGCCAAAGATCATGAGCTCCAGCAGCTCGAACTGCGACCGCTTGATGATCGGCGCGTCCCGGTTGCGATAGACAAAAATGAGCGCGATAAGCAGCACGACCGCGAGACTGATGGCAAGCGCGGCGATCACCGCAACGGCAGGAGAAGACGCGGGCATGTACTCGCAGCTGATGGTCACGTCGCCCGGGAGCGTGGCGCCGCCCTCGCACTCGATCGACCGGCTCGCATTAGCTGAGGACGGCAGCAGCCACGCGTAGCTCACCGTGCGCGAGGCGGACGAGTCG
>JAADXW010000595.1:0-18799 GCA_023337975.1 Phytopythium ostracodes
TTTTACGAACCCATTAGGGGGTACGTAGGGGTACGCAAGTGTTTTTTCTTCCTCAGGAATGCGAAGTAATTTATACTTTTCTTCGCGTGCCACCCAAATATTTCGCAGCCTTCGCGCGACCCAAGGGTATGCGACATGTAAATGTCAAACCCACGAAACCCACGACGATTTGTCGAAAAGACAATAATGGGTGTCATTTCAGCCAATCACAGACCTGTTATGGTAGCCAGGAGAATTGAATGGTGAAGCGAGAGCCGCAGGGAGAGGGGGAGGAGGGGGGGAAACAACCGCGGACTGCCGCAGTCTCTCCCAGAAAATGCCGCTCCCAAACGCCAACCGTAAACTACAGCGCTGTTTTGTGCGCGCAGACCTTGTTTCGTGTTCCCACCACCCGGTAACATATCAAATAAATAACTTTCCGCGTAGTTTACATTGATTTATTGCTTGTGAGCGCCACCCACCCAGCCCGGAACAGTCAAAACAAAAGTTCCAGAGACGGAAGGAGCAGCAAACATGGAGGGAGGTGAGTGTCCTGGCCGTTAATGGCGCTCGGCGGCGGCGTGGCGGCGTCACCCGCGTGGGGGCGTTCGCAATGGATGTCCGCGGATGGTAATCTATCCACCCGCGGTCGACGAGGAGGGAAAGCGAAGGACACACGAGGGTGGATAAGGAGAAAGGCGGTCGGCTCTTATTCCCCCTCGCTGTTTTCGCGCTCCTGTCTCCTTGTATGGTAGCCACTTGCGCTTCATCCGCTCCACGCCACGCGAGATCCGTGTATATGCTGTTTACATGACGCTGTTTCTGTGTAGATGACGTGCTTCATGAGCCTAACGTTGTGTCATTCGACTATCTCGACAGGAAAATCGACTTACGTTCCGCCCCACCTCAGAAACCGAGGCGGCGGCGGCAGTGACGGCGGCTTTAGCGACCGTGGTGGTGACGACCGTCGCGGCGGCTACGGCGGCGGCTACGGCGGCGGCTCGCGTGGTGGCGGCTACGGCGGCGGCTCGCGCGGCGGCTACGGCGGTGACCGCGGTGACCGCGAGGGCGGCTACGGCGGCGGACGCCCCACCAACTCGCGTTGGGCGAACTTCGAGTCGGCCCCGCGTGAGCGCGGCAGCTACGGCGGTGGTGGCTCGCGTGGCGGCTACGGCCCGCGCGTAAATGAGATCGGCTACCACGGCGACCTGCGCCCCAACGAGCGCCTCGAGCACGAGCTGTTCGGCGACGCCAAGTCGTCGGGAATCAACTTCGACAAGTACGACGACATTCCGGTGGAGACGAGCGGTGAGAATGTCCCGGACCCGGTCACGACCTTCTCGGAGGAGCAGCTCGGCCCGGAGGTGATCCGCAACCTGGAGCTGTGCAAGTACGACAAGCCCACGCCGGTGCAGAAGTACTCGATCCCGATCGGTCTTCAGGGCCGTGACATGATGGCTTGTGCCCAGACGGGTTCCGGTAAGACAGGTGGTTTCCTGTTCCCGACGCTCGCTGCCATGCTCCGCGAGGGCGCCAAGCCTGTGCCCGAGACGGGCAGCGGCCGCTCCCGCAAGTGCTATCCGGCTGCGCTGGTGCTCGCACCCACGCGTGAGCTGGCGTCGCAGATCTACGACGAGGCCAAGAAGTTCTGCTACTGCACGGGCATTGCGCCGGTCGTGATCTACGGTGGTGCCGAGGTCGGCCGCCAGCTGCGCGAGCTTGAGCGCGGCTGCGACCTGCTCGTCGCGACGCCCGGTCGTCTTGTCGACCTGATTGAGCGCGGCCGCATCTCGCTTTCGGGCATTCGCTTCCTCATTCTTGACGAGGCTGATCGCATGCTTGACATGGGTTTCGAGCCCCAGATCCGCCGCATTGTCGAGCAGGAGGACATGCCGCGTGAGCGCCAGACGTTCATGTTCAGTGCTACGTTCCCCCGCGAGATCCAGCGTCTCGCATCGGACTTCCTACAGGACTACATTTTCCTGACGGTCGGTCGTGTCGGCTCGGCGTCCAAGGACGTCAAGCAGACAGTCGAGTACATCGAGCAGTACGACAAGGAGGACTACCTGATCCGCTTCCTGAATCAGGTGCAGGACGGTTTGATCCTTGTGTTCGTCGAGACCAAGCGCGGTGCCGACTTCCTGGAGGACTTGCTGTGCCGTGAGGGCTTTCCCGCCACGTCGATCCACGGTGACCGCACCCAGCGTGAGCGTGAGGATGCGCTCAAGAGCTTCAAGTCGGGCCGCACGCCCGTGCTTGTGGCGACGGACGTTGCTGCCCGTGGTCTCGACATCAACGGCGTGACGCAGGTGATCAACTTCGACATGCCGAACAACATCGACGACTACGTACACCGTATTGGTCGTACCGGTCGTGTCGGTAACGTGGGTTTCGCACTCTCGATGTTCAACGATAAGAACCGCAATATCGCCCGCGAGATGTACGAGATGCTCGTGGAGAACGGCCAGGATGTGCCTGCCTTCTTGGACCAGATGGCCAACAGCGGCTACCGGGGAGGCGGCGGCGGCGGCGGTCGCCGTGGTGGCCGTGGTGGCGGCTCGCGCTTCGGTGCCCGTGACTTCCGTCGCGACGAGCGTCGTGGTGGCGGTGGCGGCGGCGCCCCTAGCGGTGGCTACGGTGGCGGCGGCTACGGCGGTGGCGGCTACGGCGGCGATGGTGGCTTCGGCGGTGGCAGCAGCGGCGGTTACTCCCGCGGTGGCGGCGGCGGCGGCAGCCGTGGTGGCTACAACGACGACAACAGCGCGTGGTAAAGCGTCTGCGCAGCACCTTCGCAGAGCTGTTTTTCCGCCATTATAGACTTTGTTGACGCTGGAATAGCGAGCGAACGAGCGGTGATGTGGTGAGTTGTGCGTGCGTGCGTGCGGCGTCGGCCGAAGTCTGCGAGCGGAAGTGAGCGCCCGAGTTTCTTTTTTCGTATCCCCGAGTCGGAAGAAAGAGCTTCCTACGACGTACAAGTTAGGTTGTGTCGAAGTGCCATCGCCGTATCCTCCTCGGCTCCTGCGCCCTCGCGCCGCGCGCTCTCGGTACGGAGTACTGGGGGCGCCGCCGGCCGCGGGCAACGGGGCAACACCCGGATACTCCGGATGACCATTTTGCGAACTGTATTATTAGGCAGCTAGTTCTTTTGAAATACAGCACTCCGTTGCTTTTCACTGCGTGTTGTGTGTTGACGCCATGTTCATCACAGTATGCAGCGGTTCAGTCGATCCTAAATGTGACGGCATGCCCCTTTGCCCACTCCAAGCCCTACAAAACAGTCAGGAGCTCTAGGAAAGCGTCCTCTTATGGTGCAGCATGTGTCCGGCGCCCATTGTTCTCGCTTGGGTACACATTCTCCGAGCGAGGGGGCATCGCCTGCCTCCCCATGCTAAAGAACGCAGTGTACTCTACAGTAGAGCACTCAGCTGGAAGCCATCCGACGTGTATCCATGCATGTAACGAGAGCGAGGCAGGTGCATTTCAAAATTTGGAGACGCGTCCCGACCGATTGTACATCGCACGCTAAGTACAATAAACGCGCCTCGTCACGGTTGCAACAAGCACCGGAGTGCTCACTCTTCTCATTCCATTCTACCACCACATTACAGGGCTTTGACGCCGGCATTCCGGTGCCTCATTTTCTGTACATGGCCTGTCAGGCCAGTGAGTAAAGTGCCGCGCTATTACAGCCATTCATTACTGTACTTTACTGTAGTGACGCGGATACATATCCGTTCGTATGTCCGATGATATCAGTGGTAATGCGCGGCTGCGGCAAGATCCACGCGCTCTCTGCCGAAAATGGACACTTTACCGAAAGATCCGCCCGCCGCAGGAGGCGCGAAACCGCCGGTGGATACACTCGAAATCTAGTTTATGGTAATTACATAAATGGACTCATCTTGGTTCAGTACATGGGCAGCCTGTCTGTTCTTGCGCAGGAAATGTACTGTATTGTTTCGTACTGTAATAGGACTTCTTAGTAATGCAGTACTACAGTGCGCGACGGGTGCTACGCGTCTGCTTTTGTGTGGGGGGGTGGGTGGGTGGGTGGGGGGCAACGCTTCTCGCGAAAAGGCAGGTGCGTGCGCCGCGAATGGAAGGTCTGTTTGAGCGAGTGCAGCTGCCTGCCGATGGCTCCGTCCACCCATTCATTGATCGCCGAGGCTCTCAAGAGAAAGAGATGCGAGAGAGATCTTTTGCTCTCGCAGCGGATCTCGCGATGCAAGAGCGCATCCATGCTTCGATTGGCCGCGTTTTCACCTTACAAACCACAAAATATCTTTGAATCAGTACAGAAATCTTAAAGAGATAGAGTAGAGTTCTAAAATGTATTGGTTTAAGCTCAAAATCGGCAGCCACATTCTTAGGCCTCTGCAAACTAGGATCCAGTACCTAGATACCTAGAAGGTAACGGAAGGTAGTCCGGAAAAGTCAAAACTAGGTATTGTACAAACCCCAATAGTAAAAAGGCAGAAACGCCTACAAAAAAAGTTGTTCCAAGTCATTTGATAGGACATGAAAAAATAGGTATTTCTATTGCTTTGGCTCGGAACTGTCAAAACTCAGAACTAGGTATTTTGTGCGTTTCGGGTCCAAATACCTAGTTTGCAGAGATCTACACATTGTCAAAAGCAGCAAACAAGATGGAGGAGAGGGCTCGGTGCCGGTCGTGCCTCATACATTTCCCGAGATGCGACTGCCCGCCCAATTCATCGCGCTGAAAACCTTTTCATCTTGCTTTTAGTATGGGACCGCTCGAAATCTGTGTGATGAATGTCACAGCTGGTTCGGAGTGACGGAGATGCGCCGCCATATGGCGGATCGCTCGACATACAAACATCAAGTTAAAGATGTACAGCACGGCAAAGTGCACTTTCGGGAGGCAAAAAGGTGGCCTTTTTGGCCGCGCGGTCGCAGCCCACCTTGTTTCGCCACGAGACACCGCGGTTGACTTACTTTTCGTATGCCACGTCCGGATCACCATCCACAGTTACAGACACACACACACACACAGCCCACCCTCAAGCACGCTTCTTTCCAGCGGGAACGCAAAGCCAATTTGGACTGGAGGCACAACAAGAGGGGAGAAAGCGAAGGTTAGCGTCCGTTTACCTGACCTTCTCGTCTGCCGGCGGCCCTCACCCATTTGCTCTACAGTACAGTACGGTACGGTGCCTGTTGAGTCGCCGATCGGCCCCAGTTGTCCATTTCACCTCGGCGGGTCGGTCGATTGGTACCGCGCAATAAGCGGGTCCTGTCGTCGCATTGACGCGCCGCTACTAGTTCTCTTATCCGAGATAGTGCGGGCGGGGGATAACAGGGCGCGAGTAAGAAGAAAGGCAGGAGGAAAGCAGGGGGGAAGAAGGCAGGAGGAGAAAGCAGAGAGGAAGCCGAAGCGATGTGGTTGTTCGCGGCGGTGAGCGTGGCGATTGCAACGCCGTGCTTCCGCGCGTGGCTTGAGGCGCTGTTCGCGGAGCTGACGGTCGTCTTCTTCAACTACCTGGCACTGTGGATTGTGGCGCTGTCCGTGGTGCTGGCGCTCGCGATCGCCTTCGACTGCAAGAAGTGGCTGGAGCGGCGGCGCGGCAAGGCGGATGCAGGGAAGCAGGCTCCTCGCGCGCGGCGACAGCGCCCGTGCCGCAAGTGCGAGCGCATCCAGAAGCAAGCAGGGAAGGCGGAGATGGTGGCAGCAGCGGCGACGACGACGTCGAAGGGAAGCGTCGGGCTGCCGCGCGTGCAGTGGTGTCGCGGATGCGCGCGCCCGTCCATGCTGCTGCAGGTCAAGACGACCACGAGCGAGATCGCCGGCAGCGGCTTCTATCCGCCGCAGGTCTGGACCATGACGCTGCTGGCGCTCACCATGCTGCCGATCATCAACAGCGTCATGGTGGGCAGCGGCGTCGTCCGTACGGGAAACGACCGAGAACTGACAGCTTCCTCGGGATCGACGATGACTACCATCGAGCAACAACTAACGACTTGCAAGTACTCGGACTCGGACCAGTGTTTGAGCAATGTGACCTCCATCACCGCCCTCGGGACGTACAAGCAGGCGCAAGGGTACTGCGTCGCTTTCGACGCGGCGTACGTCAACCTGACCGTCGCGGGTGCAGGACTTCCAAGCCAGTACTACCCCATCGCCGTTGACGACGCCTATGCTGAAGGTTACGCCAACAACTTCTCGGAGTGGTCGGCGACGAACCAAGAGAAGTTCCAGGTGGACTGCCCAATGCTGTACGACGAGACAATCGTGGAGGGAGGGGACGAGCTGCTGTGTTGCACCGAGTATCAGTACCAAGTCTTGTCGATGCAAATCCGCGAGCTGCCGGCGCTGTGCCCAACGTGCCAGCAGAACCTGCGCAATACGTGGTGTCAGTTCACGTGCAACCCAAGCAACAGCATGTTCATCGACGTCCACCAAGTGCGCTTGGTTGAGGGTGACGCAGACCACTCCAACGAAGTGTTCCCTGCGATCGAGGAAGCGACCTACTACGTCGGAAGTGACGTTGTGCGGGACATCTACGACTACTGCCAAGCTGACACGGCATTCGCGTCTTTGCTGTGCAGCCCAACGACAAACAACTGCTCGGACGGGAAGGCATTGCTGAGCGAAATGGGCACGTACCGGTTCGGATCGATCGGGTCGCCATCTCAGGTCAACTTCACGACGATCGAAGACCTGTCGGCCAGCGAACAGCAAGACAAGATCTGTTCGTGCAACAGCAGCAGCAGCAATGGATCCAGCACGGATGAAGACAGCTTCGGAGAAGACGCAGCATGCTTCGCGCCTATGAACGCTCGTCTCGCATCGTGCGTCGATACCTGCGGAGACCTGTGCGCTGTGAGTGAAGATGACAACCGGACGTATCTCCCGGCGTGCTACGACCCCGAGTACTTCGCCAGCACTAGCAGCGCGAGCTGGTCGGACTCGAATACGCCCGTCACGGCGATGGACGCGGAGTCTCCAGCTAGCAAGTGGAGCTCGTTGTTGGAGTATCTAGCCAAGAACGTCCAGGATGCTGACTTCACGGCTCTCAACTACCTGTTGGTAGCGATCGGCTTTGCTCTCGCGTGCGTTCTCGCCGCTGGAGTGTTCTACTCGACCAGATACCATAAGAAGAAGACACCGTTGACCTCGATTGTCGATGGGCCAGGATCTCTTATCGGCGCTGCCGGTGGTGCATCAAGCGTCGAGGACACTCAGTTCCTTGGCGTCATCGACCAGTTGATCACGTTTCTCTCGAAGAAATGGGGAGACTTCGTCGCGACTGGGAACCGTCCCTACTTCATCATTGGCGCGGGTTTGGCTGGGCTTATCGCTTTGTCGGGCGGTCTCTGCCTCCTCAGTATTGAGAATGATGCGGTGAAGATGTGGACGACCGAATCCAGCGTTGTGTACCAGCACAGCTTGCGATTTGCGGATCTGTTTGGACGCGTGCCAAGGTCGGAGCAGATCATCCTGGCTCCGAAGGACGGCGGTGTGATCGCGCGGACCAAGTATCTGGAAGAAGCGATCCGTCTGCAGGAGTTCATTGCGAACGACATTTTGTCTGTCCAAAGCGATGACGTCGCAAGCGTTAGACTGAGTGACATCTGCCTCACTGAAGGGTCGTCTTCTCTCTGTCGCGTGACTGCCATCACTCAAGTGTTCCAGAATCGCATGGATCACTTCTCCGTGTATGCCAATGCTGGACTCGACATTCAGCATTTGAAATTCTGCCTCAACTTCTCCGGTGGCTACGACAGTTCAGTATGCGAGACGCTGGGTGAGTCGATTGGGGAGGACGCGATCCCATCAACCATGGCAAACTGTCCGTGCCTATCCTCGTTTGGAGAGCCGATTGACTCGCCGGATTCGTACCTCGGTGGGGTCCCATCTACTGCTGCTGTGCATCCGTCGGACCTGCTGCAGTCAACTGCAGTGATCTCGACTGCGCTGGTTCAGGACCATAGCAACGACGGCGACAGCGTCATCGCTCAGCAAATCTACCGGTGGGAGCAAGCATTTGTCGCCCATATGAAGACTGAGGCTGAAGAGAATGAGCTCTTCGACGTGTACTTCTCGTCTCAGTCGTCGCTCCAGGACGAAGTGGACTCAGAATCAAGCGCCGCGAATGTTGCGAAGCCAGTGGTGGTGGCGTACCTGCTAACTGCGGTCTTCGTCACAGCCAAGCTCAACTCGTTTCAGACTAGCTCCCGGTACTTTGTGACCTCGCGCGTTGGCATCAGTCTCTTCGGCGTGTTGTGCACGGGGCTTTCGGTAACTGCGACGATGGGGATCTTCGCTTGGCTGGGCACGAGATTCGATTTTATCACGCTGATTGGGTTGCCTGCGCTTGTTCTCGGCGTCACGATTAGCCACGTCTTCTCCATTCTCGACGCGGTGGAGTTGAAGCAAAGCCAACTGCAGGATGAGCAAAGCTCGCTTTTCGTCAACTTGGAAGACAACAAGTACGGTATTGAGGATATCGCATGCGTACTCGTCGCTGAAGCTCTTGGTGAGTGCGGGTCCAGCATCATCACGAAGGTGCTTGTCCAGAGCGCAATCATGCTTCTCGGGTGCATCTTCGGGGTGCCAGCCGTGCGCTTGCTGGCGGTGTCGACTGGCGTCGCGGTGCTTATCTCGCTGCTAGTCTTCATGTCCGTCTTCGTCAGTGCTGTAACTCTCGACAAGCACCGCGAGTTGAGCGGCCGGTACGACTTCCTGTGCTGCATGCGCAGCGCTACCAACAAGGACTTCCGCGTTTCGGAGGACGAAGTCACAAACACGACGGATGGCACGAATTCCAGTGGCGGTTGCGTCGGTGCTCACAACCAGCAGCCGATCGGTAGCCGAATCCTGGAAGGGTACATCAATTTGCTGTTCCGCAAAGTCTCCAAGGTGGTTGTCCTGGTGATCTTCTCGGGCTCGACGCTGCTTTCCATCGTTTCGATTGAGACGTTGGAATGGGGAATGCCGACTGCCGAGGTGCTGCCCAAGCACTCGTACGTATCGGACTTTCTGAGCGCTAAGGCGACGTATCAAGATTGGATCACGGACCCGTCCATCTACTTTGTCGTGGAAGGGGGATACGGCCAGAACGCGGCGACCTTCGACGTCATCAACGACCAAGACGTGCAGGCCAAGTTCTGCACTTCGAAGGACTTCTGTGACGAGTTGTCGATTCCTAACATCTTGGAAGCAGTTGTCGCGGATGTCACTGTTCAGAACACGACCTATTTCAAGCAAGGCGTCACGATGAACTCGTGGTTGGACGAGTTTTGGAGGTTCGTCGGCACCGAGAACGACTGCTGCCGTGTCAACGCGGACAACAGCTACGCCTTCATCCCAGTGGTCGACAGCGGCAACACGTCAATGATCGTGGAGCGAGCTATGACGACATACTGCCTCCCGGAAGGCACTGACGCTACTCTCGCTTCTCCAGCTTCGTCAATCCCCTCCGAGTCGTTCATGTCGCTATTTGCCATGTACGCCGCGACACCGTCGAGCGCGGCGTGTGCGTATGGCGCGGCATCTCGCCACTTCGGCGAGTTCAGCATCGACAATGAGCCTGCACAGTACCAACTCAATCGCTCAGCGCCGATTTACCTGAACGGCTCAGCGTACGGAGACGGCTTGACGGCGTTCGCGTACAAATTGGAGGCGGCGGCTCCGCGGAACTCGAGCAACTCGATGAACAAGAAGCTCATCTCCGGCTACGCACAGGCTCGCGCACTGGCCGAATGGATTAGCAACAAGACGGGCGTCGACGTCTGGGTGTACTCGAGCTCGTATGGGTACCTGGACCAGTTCCGCACGGTCGGCCGCGACGCATATCTGCTGATGGGACTTGCGCTCACGGTGCTGTTCGCAGTGTACTACCTTGCTCTTGGCGGCTTCTGGTTGGCGCTCGCCGTCACATGCGTGAGCGGCAACTCGGCCATCGGCGTCATGGGAGTTATGGAGCCGTACGGCATCTCGTTGAGTGCGTTTACAGCCTTGCACGCCATCATCGCCTTGGTCATCGCCCTCGAGTTCTCGAGCCAGATCGTTCGCGCGTTCGGTGTTGCTCGTCGCGATCCGACTCAGCCTGCGACCGCACTTACAGGTGACGCGAGCGCGGGATCTGCGCTGCGTCAAGAGCTGGGCAACGTCTTGTTCTGCTCGGCGATGCCCAAGGTGGTGGTGTTCGCGTCGCTAGCCCTTGCGAGCGCCGGCTGCTTCCAGACGAGCGGCAGCAGCTGGCGCATGCTCATGTGCGCCGTTGGTCTCAGCTTCGTCAACAGCGTCGTGCTGCTTCCCGTGGTGCTGAGCGTCGTGGTGGACGCTGCTCAGGGCCGCGTGCGCGACGTAAAGCGGACGAACGAGTACGGCAACCAGTACGAACGCGAGAGCCCGACGGCGTCCTACTACCGCCCGAACCCGAACGGCGCCACCTTTTCTCTTAATCGCGACAGCGAGTGCGGGTATGGCTACGGTTACTGATCTCCCCAGTCGTCGTCTGTGGGCGTCAGCTTATGACCGCTGAGGCTCGAGGTGTGCGCTTTGGCGCATGTGCGAGTGGCCCCATCGCCGGGGGCGTTGTACCTTGGATTGCTTTTATATATACCCGCATGGGTTTTGCTTGGGAACTGCTGCATGTTGAGAGGTCTTCCCTCGCATTCATCTTTTCTCGTTTCCTGTCCAAGACGCGCTACCGGTCCGACGTGACGGCCCGTGCGAGCCATTCGAGGCCCACGTCCAATCCGTCGCCTGTGATCGCGGCGCACTCCAGCACTTGGCTGCGATTCGTGGTGACGTTGTCGACGCCCAAGCGAGCTCGCACCTCGTTCACGCTGAGCGCGCCGGGCGCGTCCTGCTTGTTGGCGAAGACAAGCAGCTTGTCGTCTCGCAGCCATACGAAGTTGAGCACAGCGAGCCCCTCGCGCGCCTCGTCAAGGCGCTCGACGTCGACCGAGTCCACGACGAACACGACGGCGTCCACGTTGCGGCCGCCCTGGTGCAGCCGCCGACGCATCTGACGGTCGCTGACAAAGTCCCACAAGGTGAACGTCACGTTCTTGAAGGTAACGGCCTCGATTGCGGAGACGTTTTCGGTCGGGACCGCCGTGACGGGCTCGCCGAGCTTGAGTCGGTGCAGCAGCGTCGTCTTCCCCGCCTTGTGGGGCCCGGCGACCAGGATGCAGCTCTCGCAAGGGTCAGGACAGGAGGCCGCGGCCGAGCCAAGCAGCGGCGAGAACGACAGCGTCGGCAAGTAGTTGCTCATGACGCGCGGGTGGTGGAATGGGATAGTGAGAGCAATGGCTGGTGGGAATGACGGTGGGTTGAGGAATGAGGGGCCAGCATCGTGCCAATTGCGAGAGTGAACTTCACTCGGGTACGTATCACGCCTGTTCGGTTCAGTCGCTTTGGTATACTCAATACAAGTGAAACGAGCGGTTGAAGAGCTGCCGAGTGGGTACACTTTGCGGCAGTCTGAGGTAGAGGCGTATCACTGACGCAAAGGGAAATCTACCTGCAGATTGCGGTGCAGTGAAGGGTCGCGGCGGACCGATCAATTGCCGCTTTTGATGGAAGGGATAGACCAATGTTGCGCTCGACGAAGGATATCCAGCTATCGACGCTCCATGCTAGGGACATACCGGGCTGTAGAGGTTGTTCAAGATGAAAAATGCGTCGACGCGTTAGTGCACGGTGTCGCAGGCCCTGTCCACCAATACGACATTAATCAGGTAAACTTCCCTGTGGTAACAGCAGCACCGCGACAGAAGCGCCACTGTTCAGACGTCAAATGCAAGAAATATACTTACGCATGGCTAACGATACCATCGGCTCTCTCTCGTTCAAGCTTCTGTCATCGCTTTCATCTTTTGATCGTCACTCCTATTCCGACTGACGACGCGCTAATACTCACACGACGTGATGGCTCGCGAGAGCCACTCGAGCCCCTCGTACAGTCCGTCGCCTGTGATTGCGGTGCACCCCTGCACATAGATGAGGTTCTTGGTGACGCTGTCGACGTCCATGCGAGCACGCACCTCGACGGCGCTGAGCGCACCGGGCGCGTCCTGCTTGTTGGCGAACACGAGCAGCTTGGCATCTCGCAGCTGCCCGAAGTTGTACAGCTCTGTAAGCGCCTCGCGCGCTTCGCCGAGTCGCTCGACGTCGGTCGAGTCCACGACGAAGATGACGGCGTCCGTATGCTCGACGTAGTGGCGCCACAGCGGACGCAGCTTGCCCTGGCCGCCAATGTCCCACATGGTGAACGTCACGCTCTTGTACGAGATGGTCTCGACGTTGAATCCGATGGTCGGGATCGTCGTGATGGACTCGCCGATCTTGAGCTGGTACAGCAGCGTCGTCTTCCCGGCCGCGTCGAGTCCAACAATGATGATGCGGCGCTCGCAGCCAGAGCAGAAGTTCGTGAACGAACTAAACAGTGCCGAGAACGACAGGTAGTTGCCCATGCTGGCTGACGGGAGCGCGGGTAGTGAAGGCGGAGACAGGTGGTCGAGCAGGCGAATTCAGAAATGAGGAGCCGAAGAGCGTGACGATCACGCGAGTGATGCCAAAGGACAGCACTTGGGTATACTTAGTTCAAGTGAAAAAGCGGTCGAAGAGCAGCCCAGTGGGTACACCTTGCGTCATCGGGACGCGAATAATGGTGGCGACCGTACAGGATCGCGCAGAGTGGAGTGACCTGGAGGTCTACTATTGGTGAAAAATGCGCATCGAACTTACTTTTGATTCGGTACAATCCAATCATCGTCATGATTTGATGATTGGATAAAATTCGAGTAAACTCAATGTACAGTTTTAGCTCAATTACAGCGCTTATTCGAAATCGATGATCTTCCAGCACACGCTTGATGGACGTTTGGTGTGGACACCCAGTCTCTTTACGAAGGTATTGTATAACAATTCAGTGTCCTGCTGTAAACTTCTAATCTTCGACCGTCCAAGATACGTTGTCATCTCCCTTCCCAACAATTTTAACTGGATTCAACTATAAAATACGCAGAAGATGTTCATGGTAAATGGCGCCGAGATCACCACGGAAAGCGCCGCCAGCGTCCGCATCTTCAACGCGTTCTATTGTACTGTACCACTGTACAGTCCTGTCCCTCCCCCCCACAGCGTGCCCATTCAACAATACGCGACGACAATGTATCAAAGCACAACAGTGGCACGCTCGGCGTGTTCGTATCCATGCGCCTCCCTCGACCTCCGCCCGCCAGTATGTAAATCGAATTAATCAGCACAACCCAACGCTGTCGTCACCTTTACTGGGTGAGACGTTGTGAATCCCGGCCTCGCCATCACAGACAGCGAAATCAAGGACCGTGCCGTGCATCTGGTGGTGGGGACACAATCGGGAACACATCACCAGATTTTCTCCTGATCGCTCATGCATCCAGGACTGTTCAGACCATCCCCACACCCGCAGCAGCGGCGGCGGCGACGGCGGTAGGGTGGTACTGCACCCTGTTGGCGCGTGGTCCGCGCTCGCTTCTAGTCCATGGCGTGAGCGGTCAGACCTCCGTCACGCCCATTCAACATTAGCTTCCCCTCGAAACCCTGCCGCTCTTCGGTCTCCTCTGTGCTCTCCAGTGCGGAGCCTCACGCCGCCGCCGCCGCCTCGCCAGACCAACTCACTTCTCCTTCTGCCTCGCGGGCCGCACTCCTCGACGCCCTTCTCTTCACCTCACCCCACCATGTTGCGAGTCTCAAGCATGCTGATGAAGCTCACGGCGGCCGCCAGCGCTGCGCTATACCTGCTGCTGCTACTCCACCTTGCGGCCCCCAGCTCCACGGCTGCGGGCCAAGCACCGGCGTTCGAAGTCCCGTCGTTCGACTACGAGCAGCTCTTGAACGGAGACACGCCCAGCCAACTGCTCACCGCCCTCAAGACCGACGGCATCATCAGCGTGCGCAACATCCCGAACTACGCCACGGCACGTGCGACGTACCTCGACCAAGGCGCGCTGTGCGCCGTCAAGGCCGCCACCAACGCCTCCGCTGGCATCGAAGCACCCCAGTTCGTCATCAGCAAGACGCTGCAGGACGGTACGGAGCGCTACACCATCCGCATGCCGTCGGGCCGCGACCAGGACGAGAGCCAAGTCGCCAGCACCACTGAGGACGCTTGCCCCGGATACGCCGCGGCGTACCAGGAGTTCTCGTCGCTGCTCGAGTGGGTCGTGATCGGCGTGTCGGCGGCGCTTGACGCCACGTCCTTCACCACGCGCGACGGCTACGCGCAGCTAGTGACGAACCGGAAGCTCGTGTCCGACGCCGTGCGGCTCGACCACTACCACGCCTACTACGCCGGCGAGTCTGGGCAGCGGAGACTCACCGCCACCGACAGCACAAGCAGCGGTGCTAGTGTGGTAGACGACTTGTCGCTCGAGCTGCACGAGGACGACGGCATGTTCATCGCGTTCCCGACGCCCGCCTTCTACTCCGTGGATACCACTACGGGTGAGATGGAGCTGGTCACCGTCACGGGCAGCAGCGACGACAAGTACGACGGTGCGGCGTCCACGGGCCTCGTCATCCAGACGCATGACGGCACGCGCGTGCGGCCGGTGCTAACCGCCGATACGGTGACGTTGATGGTCGGCACGGGCTACAACCAATGGGTGGACGCGTCCGAGAAGCTGCCGGCCGTCATGCACGGCATGCGCATGCCCGACCTGGCCAGCAGCGACAGCACTCGTCGCCTGCTGCGCTCGTGGTTCGGCAAGATGACGCTGCTGCCTGGACACCAGCGCATGCTGCGTGGCGACGTGACGTTCGAGGAGCACGCGAACGCTACGACGCGGTTCGTAAACAACAGGATGCTCGAGGCGGACCACCACCTCGTCGGGTGCTCTCCGGGCCGCAAGCTGGTCGCGTCGGCCGACGCCGAGTGCGCGTATAAGGCGTGCACGGTCAAGTCCGGCGCCACGGCTCCGTCGGAGGGCTGCGACGTCGTTTGCAACCGCAGCCACTCTGGGGACGCCACGTCGTGTGCCGCTAGCTGCGACTGCACCCCGAGCTCGCACACGGCCACCAACTGCTGGATGCTGTGCGTGCTCGACCTCGACACGTGCGATCTGAAGTACCAGAGCTGCTCGGGGCAGGCCAAGGTGTGCTCCTCCACTCCGACGCCGACCACCGCGGCGCCCTCACCGCCGACGACGACGCCGGCGACCACGACGTCCACTCCTTCGACGACCACGACGTCCACTCCTTCGATGACCACATCTACTCCTTCGACGACCACAGAGACCCCCTCGACGACCGCGGAGACGCCTTCGACCACGACGGAGACGCCCTCGACGACTGAGACGCCCCCGCCGACCTACAGTGGCGGCGCCTGCTAATCGAAAAGGAGTTCCAAGGTGCTGATGGGATCAACTCGCCCCCACGTCCACAGGCTATCACCAATAACTCGTTCATTGCCTAAAAGAGCCTGCTGTCTCTCATACATTACCTATCCCTTGTCGTCCGCGATTTGAATCATCACTTGGATGACGCAGGCGCCACTTTCGTCTGCCGTCTCCATACTTTGCGAAAGTCAAATACGTAGCACGTTCTTTGTCTGGTCAGTGCGATGATTGTTCAGTTTTCCCAGCTTGTATGTTTATCCAGTCGCACTGCGGTACTCCATTATCGAGACGGCATCGACTGGCAAAACGCCGTTGACTCGGCTCCGCTGTCCTTCTCAACCACATTTCACTCTTAAACTCGCCACGTCTGTAGCACCACCACATCTCCGCCCAAGGCCACCGACTCGTCATCCACGATGTCGCCGCCCAACACCACCGACAAGACGCCTATGACCTACCGCTTCCTCGGCGACTCGGGCCTGCTCATCTCCAAGCTGGCGCTCGGCAGCTGGATGCACTTCGACACCAACTTCACCGTCGACGCGTGGTTTGACGTCATGCGCACCGCGTTCGACCACGGCATCAACTTCTTCGACACGGCGGAGGCCTACGGCAGCGGCCAGGCCGAGGGGCTGCTGGGCGGCGCCGTCAAGAAGGGCCTCGCCGACGGCGTCTGAGCTCGCGATAATCTCATCAGCACCAAGATCTTCTTCGGCTCCAAGGTGGCGAGTGCCGGACCGAACGACCAAGGCCTCAGTCGCAAACACATCGTCAAAGGCACACGTGCGTCGCTCAAGCGGCTGCAGCTCGACTACGTTGACTTCATCTTCTGCCACCGCAACGAGGCTTTCACGCCCATCGAGGAGGTCGTGCGCGCCATAAACTTGGTCATTAACCGGGGCTGGGCCTTCTACTGGGGGACCAGCGAGTGGACCGCCGCGGAGATCGAGGAAGCGTGCGAGACTGCCGACCGCCTCAACCTCATCCGCCCGATTGTTGAGCAGCCGCAGTACAACGTCCTGACGCGCGCCAAGGTCGAGTACGAGTTCGCGGGCCTGTACAAGCGCCACAGGCTGGGTCTGGCGGTATTTTCGCCGCTGGCGATGGGCATCCTGACGGGCAAGTACAGCGACGGAGCCATCCCGGATGGCGTGCGGCTCGCGGACGCTGGGTACCGCTCCGCCGTCAAGTCGTTCGAGGACAAAGTGGCAATCTCCCGCGAGCTCGAGCGCATCGCCACGCGTCTCAACTGTTCGCTTGCTCAGCTCGTGATCGCCTGGTGTGTGTCCAACGAGGACGTGTCGACTGTGCTGCTTGGCGCGTGCAACTCGACGCAGCTGAAGGAGACAGCGCAAGCGATGCGCGTCGTCCCCAAGGTGACACAGGAGGTCAAGGCCGAGATCGACGCGATCGTCAAGTTCGTACCGGTAGCGCCGGGCTTAGCTGCTGTGGATCCGCTGCGAATGGTGCGCAGCGTGCATCTCGGGAACGCGTCGCTCGATGACCAGATGAAGGCGTGGAATGAGACCGTCAAGCGCGACGAAGCGAAGAAGTAGAGGGACAGAGGCTGGGTCAGTGATAGAGAGAGAGAGAGGCAGCTTAGCACGCTTCGTGGTCACCGCGTCTGCTCTCATGTTGTCTGCATAGAACACACTGTGAGATCGTCACACGCAAGGAGTCCTTGCAGAAGCAGTAAAGCACGTTACAGCAAATCCAAAAGCAAGCCCAACAATTAACTCCCTACCGACGGCGACCTGGGCTCGCAGCGTCCCGAAAGGAGCCCTTGCAGCATCGACTAGTCGGACGACAGGTACACATGCTCGACGTCGTCCTCCTCGTAGCTCGAGAGCAGCTGGTAGCGCACGTCCAGCCGCAGCTCGCGAATGTGCACGCGCTCGTACACCAGCACCGACGCCACGACGCACACAAAGAGCACGACGCAGAGCAGGATCTGGTGGCCCCACATGGAGAAGAACCCGATCATGCCGTACACGCAGTACTTCTCGGCCGCGTGCGCTAGAGTGTGCGACACGTTGCGACACGACTGCGCGGCCTTAAACGACTCGGCGTACTCGCTCATGGCTTTGAGCTCCGCGCCAATGGGGTCCAAAAAGTCGCGCGTCATGCGCTCACCAATGTCTCCGTGGTGCTCAGCGTAATGCTTTAGCTCCTGCTGCAGCCAGCTCACGACGTGCTGCTCCGTCAGGAAGTCCGCCGTGGCGTCCGCGAAGGGCAAGTCCGTCACGTTCGCCGGGCACGCGACGTAGTATTCGACCACTGGCGTCGCGTCCAGGAGCGTGAGCGTACTGTTGAGCGGTGCCGCGCAAAAGTCCGCCGTCATCATCGTGGCCGCGAGGTAGGCGCCAATGAGCGTGTGCGAAATGGGCACGACGCTCAAGATCACGATGACCGAGAAGCGCAGCGGCGCGACCATGGCCCAGCCGATGGACGAGATGGACAGGAAGCTCGCGAGCGCGACCGCCAGGATCGCGCCGTTGGTCGTCGACTTGAGCATGAAGTAGCTCAACTCCCACTCCCGCGCCATGTCCGAGTAGTTGGCGGGCAGCAGCGCGCTCGTCTGGTTCGACAGGTCCTTCGCCGAGTGCAGCAGCCTGTCATAGCGTATCAAAGTCCAGAGTGAGCCTCGTCACGCGTGAACAAGTAAGTGATCGGCGCAACAACGAACGCACCGCATGCTCTGCACCGACAAGTTGAACGCCTGCGCGGGCAGGTCGCTCTCGGGGAACGAGACCACGAGCTGGTCAGCGGTCAGGCGCAGCCGCTCGCTAGCCTGCAGACTCTCGTGCGTGAGCGCCCGCGCGCCCGTAAAGAAGTCGCTCGCGTTCGTCATGGCGTCGCGCACGAGGCCGGCGCTGTAGTCGATCTGCGCCTCGCCGAGCAGCCCGCTGAGCGAGCTGATGGCCAGGAACGTCAGCAGGATGACGGCCGTGATCTCGATCGCGTTCGACTCCATCGAGGCGTGCCGCGCGTACGCTAGAGGGGCGCAAAGAAGATCAGCTCTTCAGTAGTGATCAACCCATGCATACAAAAGGTGGGGGAGAAGCGCACCGCTACGGATGTTCAGGATGCAGCGGCGGATCACGACGACGCAGAGTACGACGAACACGACGGCGCCGATCACGAGCGACACGAAGAGCAGGTTGTGCAGCAACTGCTGGTACGCCGGGTCGCGCAGGTTGAACACGTTGGTCGCGGAGCCGAAGCGGTAGAACGTGTGGAAAAAGTCCACGAGCTCGCGTGCGACCTCCTTGTGGTAGTCCACGGGCAGCAGGCGCATGTCCACCGCCGCCATCTTGACCGCTGTGTGCTCCGCTGGGTCGTTAGAGGCACCGACAGGGCGCTGGGGATTGAGAGGGGAAGCGATAGATCCACCCACCCGCTACCACCTTGCCAATTGCTTTGTTCTTGAAGAATTCGAGCCTGGGAAGCAAAAAAAAAAAAA
>JAADXW010000596.1:0-18798 GCA_023337975.1 Phytopythium ostracodes
GCGATCCGCCCGTACGCGGTGTTTGGTCTGCTCGAGCGGAGCAGGGACGAGCTGCAGGTGAGCGAGTACGGCGTGAGCGAGACGTCGCTGGAGCACATCTTCAACAACATGGCGGCGCAGCAGGACGAGGAGCGCTTGATCGGCAACGGCATGTTCGACCCGCGCGAGCTCGGGCCGAGCAGCATGCAGTCCGTGCGCTCGTTCCACCGATCCAACTCGCAGCGCGGCTCCTCCTTCGTCGGCCACTATTGATCGCAAGCTGATGAAGCGCCCCCACCTGGTGAGCAAGTCACGTGTCCAGTGCCTCGCGCCCATGTGGTGCCGCCGCCGCTGTTCCGCTGCGCATGAGAAAGAATTATTGTAGTTTCGTTTCGTATAATATTTTCAATAATAAAACGATCTTCTTGACAAAATGTTCTTAGCTAATTTAAAAGGTAATATAATTGGTTTCGTTTGTTATATTCTGGCAATAATTGTGACAGTTGTGATGACAAGCAAGTGAGACCGACCGACCGCTAGCTAAAGCTCCAAAGTATCGGCGAGAAACATGCAGCAGCACCGCGCGGCGCTGCTCCGCTCGGCTCTATGCCTCACTACCGGTACGCCCTATCAATCCCATCCTCTCTGTCTTCTCCACTCTCTCGCTGTGCCGTCCTCCGCCCCACTAACGCGCTGTATTGCTGGGCCCTGCCACCAGCCAAGCCGCGGCCGTCGCCGACGCTCTTCTTCTTCCCGGGGCTCGACTCGCGACCGTGGCACGATACGAGCAAGTTCCCGTGGGTCAAGACGCTCGAAGAGAACCGCGACGCGATCCGCGACGAGTTCCTGGCGCTGCGTGACCTGCGCCAGAAGGCGTCGCCCTCGGCGAGCGACTACAACGTGAACGACAAGGAGCACCAGCTGCACGAGGGCCAGTGGGACTGGCTGTCGTACGTGACGCAGGGCCGTCGCCAGGCCGACTTCACGCTGCACTGCCCCAAGACGGTCGAGATCCTCGAGAGCATCCCGGGCTTCATGGCCGGCCTGCCCTTCGCCTACTCCTTCTTCTCGGTGCTCAAGCCCAAGGTGATGACGACAAGGTCTCATGCTCATGATGGAGAGTGTGTTGACTCTAACATTGACGCGTTACCTTTTTCCACGACTGCAGTCGAGCATCAAGGCCCACTCGGCGCCGTGCAACATCCGCCTGCGGTGCCACTTCCCGCTGTTCGTGCCCGACGGCTGCGGCATCCGCGTCGGCGACGAGGTGCGCAAGTGGGAGGAGGGCAAGGCGCTCGTCTTGGACGGTAAGACCATACTGTCGTGGACTCTCTCCATCCTTTCAAGACGCTAACCATGCCGCGCTGATGATGGCAGACGCGTTCGACCACGAGGTGTGGCACGACGGTGCGAGCGGCGACCGCGTGCTGCTGCTGTTCGACTTCTGGCACCCGGACCTGGAGCAGGCGGAGCGCCAAGCCATCGTCGACATGTTTGAGGAAGCGCGCGACAAGGGCTGGCTCAAGGACTACCAGTAAGAGCACAGGCACACCGTTGGTCAACGAATACAGTCACCACACGCATCATCATGACATCGTACATCAATGCTTAGCGCTTCACTCTGGTCGACTCTGCACCTGGTTGGCGCTTCGCTCGACGACAATCTTGAGCAATTCGATGATGGTGACCTGTTGCTGCTGGATGCTCGCGAGCTGCTGGTCGAACTGGCGCTGGTGCCGCTCAAGCTGCTGCTGATACTGCTTCCCGAGCTCGCGGACTTGCTGCTCGGCGTTCCGGCGCTGCACCGCCAGCTCCAGCTCCAGCTTCGTCTCTAGCAGTGCTAGTCGACGTGTAACGTCGTCGTTATCGCCGCTTCCGACAGCGCTAACGACGGAGGAAGTTCCTTGACTGGACGTCTCGGGCATCGCTCGGCGTCGGGAGCTGCCTGGCTCGGTCATGGACACTGCCAGCTCGCTCGCCGGTCTCTTCCTGCTGTTGGCGTCCCTAGATCCATCGCCAGCCCGATCCAGCTCGGTCACAATCTCCGCCAGCAACTGCTTCTTCTGCTGGAACTCCTCGGTCGAGCCCGACTTGCGCAGCGCGCCCTCGTTCCCCGACCGCGCGTGCTCCACCAGCAGATTGGCTCTCGCCTGACACGCGCCCGCGCTCTTCTCGAGGCCAAAGCCCTCGTGGCTTCGCAGTACATCGGCAACCTGCCGCCAGCCGTCCATCGCTTCGCTGTACGTCCACGGTTTGGTGACCAGCGCCTGCGTGAGCAGCAGAATGTCGTCGGCCGCCAGAAACTGCTTGCGCACCGGTCCTTTTCCTGACCGCGAGTCGCTTAGCGTCGTCGCTGCTGGCGGCTGCTGCTGCTCTTCTAGCTGGTCACTCGTCTGCTGCTCTGTACGATCTACGGCACTGCTTGGGTCCACTGGGAGCAGTTGAGGCGTCTCGCGGTCGACAGACGCGCCATCTCCGGTGTTCGGTGCCGTGTTAACACTCGGCACTGCCAGCACATCGGCAACAACGGGAGGGTCCATCCTTGTATCAGCAGCAGCGACAGCGGCAGCGGCGGCCGCGGTCTCCGCCGGCGTTGCAGCAAAAGCCGAGGCGGCGGCACCGTTCCCATCCACCGGGTAGTGGTGCAGCGGCCGCTTCTGGCCCTTGTGCAGTCCGTGGCGCTTCTTGAAGCGCTGCACCCAGCCCACGGAGACCGAGTGCGGCTCGCCCAGCGTGTTCTTGAGGATCTCGTTGGCCTTGGCCCACAGCACGGCGTCGTTGAGCACCGTCGTCGCCGGTTGCTCTCCAACTGTATGGTCTCCTTCTCCCGCCCCTCCAGCGTTGCCCTGAGCCCCCATAGCCGCGCCCCGACTGCCACCGGCGGCCGCCAGCACGAAATCGTAGAGCTCGCGCTCCATGTCGGGGAAGCGGCCGCTCTGGTTGCGCTTGGCGTCCTGGTTGACGCACGTCTCATCAGGCGAGCTCGTGATCTTGCCGATGGTCGAGCGGCCCACCCACTTGCCGAACTTGGAGTGCGCCCAGTCGCGCAGCAGCTCCTGCGTCATTTCCGGCTGCGCGCGGTGGCACGCGCGCAGCTGGTTCTTCTCCGCGATCGTCAGGTGGTGCCGCGCGCCCGCCAACTTGGCCATCGTCGCTTCCTCCCGTCGTCGGCTATGATAGTGTCGCCACTGTGATATAGTGGCGTGGGCACTGGAAGGGGGGAAAAAGTGCTCTTGAGCTCTTGGAACGCGCGCTTGGCTGTGTGGAGGGGGGGAGCGAAAATAGGAGTTACGTTGCGTGAAGCATTAGCGCAAATAAGAGCGATCAGCAACATAAAACTTTATACTAGGTTTAAGTAAGCTTTATTCACTATTTAACTACAATTTATTTAATGGCCGGCAGTTTATGCTCTTGAGTTGTCATGTCATTGTATTGTGTTGAACCGTTGCCTTCCGACGTTGAAGTCGAAACCGATGAAGATGGCGAAGTGGAGTCGATAGATGGAGATCTGGGCGACAATGGCGGGTCTCAATGAAGCTGTGGACGATACGAAGCGGCCGGAACGGATGCAGGGGCGTCTGGCGCTTCCTCTGGGCGTCGGCAATGGCGACGTGGAAGTCGGCCGCGCGTTTCTTTCGTCCCTCGACCGCCTCACACGCGTGTATCGCCGTCGTCGGGCGCATTTCAAGGCACGAGAGGGCGGGAAGGCCACGGATCGCATGTTCATCCTGAGCGACGACCGCCCATGGGTGATGTTCGCGCGGGAAACGCGGATGCAGAGGCGGAAGTGGGCGTTCGAGACGTGCGCGCCGCTCCAGTGGACCGCGCTGCACGATGCGAGCCGTGCAGGCGACCTGGACGCCGTCAAGAAGGCGCTCTCTACCCACCAAAAGTGCTCATCAACACCTCTGACGACGCCAGTTCCGATGGTTGATGTAAGGATGCGCGTCGGTCTGCAGTGCGCTCTCCGTCGCGACGCGTGCGGCCGCATCGCACTACACCACGCGGTCATTTGCGATCGGTGGGCGGTCGTCAAGTGGCTGCTGAAGCGCGCAGACGCTCCACTGCAACTGCAAGTGGCGGACTACTCACACCGGACGGCGGCGCACTACGCGCTGGAGAAGATGCAGCACATTGCTCAACGGCACCCGTGTCGACACGCAGGCGCCTCCGTCAGCTCCGTCACTACGCTGATGCGCGATCGCTGTCCACGCTACCGGCGACTGTGGCGATATGTCGACCGAATGCTGACGAGAATGAACACGCTGGACGTCCCCATATCGGGTCAAAACCAGCGTGGGACGGAGACTGTTGGGGAGCTCGACTTCCTATGCCGCGGTGACCTATGGGACGCGTGCCGCGCTGGCGACGTGAAGCGATTGGAGTTTCTGGTCCAAGTGTACTACAACACCGCTGCGAGAGCTCGCCAACTAGAAGCCGACGCTGTGCTTGGCGAACTACAGTGGTCGCTGCTTCACGAAGCTTGCAGTAATTCCCACGCGGCGACTGTCAACTTGTTGCTGACCGACGAGCGACTCCGCTGCTTTCGAGACTCGGCGCTGCTGTTGCTGCAGGATACGTCCGGCAGCACTGCGCTGCACCATGCGGCCAAACGCCATGCGCTAGACGTGTGCGCGCTTCTGGTCGACGAATGTGTCGACATAGGTGAGTCGGACCGTGACAACTTCGTGTCAATGGGGGACGCGCTTGCGCTTAGCCAAGACGCGCGTGGACGAACAGCGCTGGACTGGTGCTTAATGACACCACCGGCTTCATCAACAGACTCCGACGCTGAGCATGAGTCGCGCTCGATAGTGGCGAAGTTTCTCGCGATAAAGTGCCCTGCAGCGCTCCACGTTCGGGATCACGACGGACTAACGCCGCTGCACCTCGCTGTTTGGTGCGGGGATGCCGAGTTGGTTCGGTGCTTCCTGGATCTTGGCGCAGATGCGGACGCCTCCATTTCACATGTGTCTGCTGTAACGCGCGTAGATGGGGTCGAGTACTGGGCAAAGACAAAGGCTCCTTGGGCACCCTGTGGCCTCGTGTTCCAGGAGCACAAGCGGGCAAAGCCGTCAATGGAATGCGGTGCTGAGGAAATGAGAGAAGTCCAAGCACTGCCGTGCCCTGACTCCCGTAGAAGCGATGTACTTCTGGAAGATAGGTACGCACTGTCATATCCAGCGCACAAGTCTGTCCGACAATGGATGATATCACTATCGTCACACGTGCACCGTGTTTTATCTGTCCAGACAACACACGAAGCACTTGTTCGAATGTCCAAGCGCCACGGGCAGCTACGATGAAGCCTCGGCGGTATACTATTGGATCCGGCGCATGACTGCAAAGCGATGCGCTTCCACGACGCCAAGCACCAAGATGAAGCCACGAACTACTGCAAGAGGCCCATCCGAACGCACCCGGCAAACAAACGACAGCGACGACGTCGGTCGCGAGACCGATCAAGCTGCAGATATGTTGATCGGGTGTCTGAAGTACGGCGGCAGTTGCGGCCAGTGTCGGCCAGCGCATCGACAGCAAAAGCGCTCGGACACCTCGCCAGGCACGGCTCACACAAACGCGGTGACGACTTTGCCACCCCTCATCCTCGCGCTTCGCGTTTGCTCGCGTGTTCCCAAAACCAAACTATCCGAGCGCAGCGCGATTGTAGATATGCTGCTTGCAAGTGGCGCACATCCAGACGGAAGTGCCGATGCGAATGGTGAGGCGAGTGGTGCTCCGATTGCGACAAGTTCGCGGTTCTGCGCGCTACTGGAGGCAGTCCGCGCCGGCCACCCAAACCTGATCTACACGGTGTTGGGTCATGGCGCTACCCGACTCAACCTTGAGTGCTTGGAGCGCTGCTGCTCTTCAGACTGGGGTGTCGAGACGCTGGAAGGTCTGTTAAGCCCGCTGGCGACGCTTCACGGCGTGATCCAGAGCGAGATCTTTATCGCAACGCTGTTTATCAGCAAGTGCTTCAGCTCGCTGTCTCAAGTTATCGACACACCTCTGAGTGCTGGGCAGACCAACGAGCGCTCAGTGTGGCGTGCTCTCCTCTCTCACTTGGAAGAGTCGGTGTCAAGGAGAAGGCAACGGACAAGCGAGCGTGACACGCTCTTGGACAAAGACCACCTGCAGTTCCTGTGCCATGTAGCTGAAGACACGAGGCTGTCTGCTACAGCAAACCCTGAGTGCAACCCCTCGACGACCTTCGACACGGGTGTTCAAGGAGACGCGACAAATGGCAGGAACCTCGACGGTTTAGCGGAGCTGATCAAGTTCTGCGTCTGTCATTGTCTCGAGGACTGGGCTCGACCAACCAAAGCTTTCCGATCGCGCATGTCAGCCGGCGACCGGAATGAAGACGAAGCGGCCGTGTCACACTGCATTCACCACCTTTCAAGAGCAAGTGACCCGCTCTTGGTTGAGACTGCCTGGTTCGAGCAGACGATCGCGTGCGGGTTCTTCCAGGCAGCGACAACGGTGCTGGAAGCTCGACTCGAATCCGGCATCTCGCAACTCTCGCTCGATGGAGTCTTCGATGCGTTCGAGAAGGGAATTCGTCGTCTCTCTCGTGCGAATACCACGGACTCGGGTCGTCGTCACGCGAACGATTTTCTTTGCGTTTGGCTCAGCAAACTGCTACTCCAGAACTGCGATGCGCCGTCACCAATTGCGCTCAGTGTCACAATTCGATCCGTTGTCTACGCATGTGCACACAACCTCCCGCTTCGACTGAGCGAACGCTGTCTGGATCTGGTCTGCAATACTGATCATCAAGTGATGGAGTGGCTCATGGAGGCCATGAGAACGACCCGCGTGAATGGCAAGCGGCTGGAGCAATGGCTAGTGCTGCACCGACGCCTAGACGTAATCCACGCCATGTTTTCAACCATAACCCGAACTACACAGAGCGTGTGGAGCGTCTGGCGAGAGCTGATGGCTGCAGGTGTATTGAGCCTAGTGGCGCCGTCACTGAACCCACACAACGATGATGCTGAGAGCGCCCGCAAGTGGATCAGCGAGCTGTTCGCTTTGCCGTCATCGCTGGAAGCTATGGGCTCGTTTTCTCAGGAATTTGAGTTCGAGACGCTCAAGTGGCTTATCATGCACCGAGTTGTCCCAAACGACTGCGAGCTCGCACTGCAGCTGTTGCTGCCACGTATCCGCGAGTTGGAACAGCAACGGGAGATATCCGATACAGACGGTGGCGCGGAGCAAAATATCGAGTCGAAGAATACAAACGTGAGGGCGAGGGAAGGAGCTGCTCTTCGCCGATGGTGTGCTCGCACGCAGTTGGTGTACGCATGCGCTCGCTGGAACGCAACGCAAGTGCTCACCTACACATTGGAAGCAATCAAAGCTGTGCCACAAGCCAAAGACGACAAGATGTGGATTACGGACATCGCGAGTTGCCCCAACGCTGTTGACGGGTACTCTGCTGTCGAGATCGCGCGCCTAATGGGCCATTTCTCCGTGCGTAAGGCACTGTCAAGCGCGTTCTCTTCGTTAGAACAAAATAGTGGGAGTGAGCCAGCTCACGATCCGCATCTAGTTGCGACCCGCGACACCGAGAACTCTATCGACGATGACGTCGAGGAAAGTGCTCGCATTTCGGAATCCAGGCGCACGTTTGGCTTTCTCCGCGCCGTCCTCACTGTGCACGAGCTTATTGCAGGCGCTGGACGTACAAACACACCGGCGCCTACATCTACGACTACGTTAGCATTGACGGTCACGCCTACTCGTCATTACTTCGCAGATCCCAGCATCAGCGAGGATCTGGAGACGGCATGCCGATCAAATCGCGTGCACCAGCTAGCGATTTTGACGGACCTTCTCTCATCCACCGCGGTGGCTATCACAGTCGACGGTCACCCGTTCGGTCGGCTCTTGCTCGCATCTGTGGCGAACGGTGCGCTCGACGCGTTGCGCTGGCTGTTGACCACTTATGGCGCCACCAGCCTCACAGAAGATGGCCGCAACGCTTGCGTCGAGCTTGCAGCACGTCGTATGACTGGAGAAGGAGGCGGTGCGTTCGCCGAGATGCTGCTCCTGATGCTTGAACATTCTTTTCCACTAGGTCGACTCGCGGGCGACGGTGCCGAGATCACCATTCTGCATCGCGCTGCATGCGTGGGCAACGCGCCTTTAGCACAGCGAGTGATCTCGCGGATCCTCGAGATCGAAGGTTGTGACATCAACGTGCTTGACTCCCACGGCAACACGCCCGTCGTGTACGCGCTGGCGTCTGGGCGTTTGGAGAACGCATGTTTCCTCATGCAGCACCCTAACTGCCGGCTAGAGGCGGAATACGAGGGTCAGGCATGCTTTTACTACTCGTTGAACCTCGTTTCAAGCCTTCCAGCAAGGCTGATAGTCAAGGCGCTGCTCATGAACAAGCGCGCACACACGTTTCTCCACTGCGATGCCGACTCAGGTGCCTGCGCGTGCAAGAGCTTTGAAATGCCAGTCCCTGGTGGTGATGATGGTGATGAAGTGCTGTGCAACTTCTGCGGCCATACGATGCCGCTCCACCGCGTCCTGCCGCTCCCGTCGTGGTTTCGCGATCAGTACGACTCGTACATCGACAGTAGGCTCACCCGTAACAGCCGAGCAGAGCAGAGTGACGAGGAAGACGGCAGCGGATACTACCGCAACGATAGATATGGCGATGACGACAACAACGGAGGTCAAGATCAGGAGCAACAGGGCCATGGCGGACACCCCGGTGCGGCTGAGTTGGTGAGCGAAGACGATCTGGAGAATACGCGTGGCAGACTCGACGCCGATGCGCTCGCGCGACTCGCGCTGATCCAATACAAACCGATCGTCAACGAGTTCGAACTGCATGATCCACTCGCTGTGCCTCTGTCTTCATCAACCACATCGGTCGCCGATGAGCCCGACCTCACGGCATTGGCTGGGAACATGGCCGAGTCGGTCTGGCCGATGGTCGATCTGCACGTTCTCGACGCTGACAGCGTAGAGTCGCGAGCAGAGAGCGCCGGAGCACTCGAGCAACACAACGAGGATGAAGGCGACGTGCTGGATCAGTGGGTACGTATAACAGGTGCCGATTCG
This sequence comes from Phytopythium ostracodes, assembly GCA_023337975.1. Classification (NCBI taxonomy): domain Eukaryota; phylum Oomycota; class Peronosporomycetes; order Pythiales; family Pythiaceae; genus Phytopythium; species Phytopythium ostracodes. Next base: position 9,067 of record JAADXW010000596.1, read on the forward strand.
ACAGACAGGGGAGTGTCATCGCGACTTCCGTGGTTCGTCCGCGCCGACGTGGCCATGTTGCACCCTGTCAACTGCGTTTGCCAATGCCAAGAGTTCGTCACGACACCGCAGATGTTGCTCTACCTCGCAGTCTGCCGATGGCTGCGACTCACCGCCGCCAAGGCGTTGAGTCTCCACTGGCAGGCGGCTCAAGCGTTCAGAACATGGAGATACGCGATGGCATCCCCGCCGACCGAGCGTATCGAACCTTCCCTACTCAACCCGACAACCCGTTGCAGCTCAACAGACTTGCCCACCGACCCTAGACGCGAGCTGATGCTCAAGCGAGCCGTGGTCGCGCACTGGCGGCTTGGGCGCCGCGCTCTCTCCGCCATTCAAGCTTGGAAACAGCGCAGCACGTCGCCCGAGCTGGCTCACCACGCGCTGGAGAACGCGGCGCTCGACATCACCGCCGACATGCGTCGCAACCGCCTCGAGACGCTGCGACTCCGGCAGCGGCAAGTGCAGCAGGCCGCGCGTGCCATCATCCTCTCTAGCCAGTGATCGCATGCAGAGACGGTAGATCGAGTGATGATCGCCTTTAACGATCTCGTGTTGGTTGCTTTATAGATATATACGCACTCACTGTTTCTTTTGCTTTGTCTCTCACTCGTTCCGACTTCCCTCCTCCTCCTCCTCCTCATATAATACGTCCATCTTGCTGCTCGCTGCTTACTTCACACAGTTCACCGATGCCAAAAAAAGGCTCAATACATACTTGCGGCCGACACTGGGCTTGCTCACAGGTCGTCCATCTCAAAAAGCTCGGCGGGTTCCTCCTCTTCCCCGGTGCCGCCGAGGCTGCCGAGCTCGCTGCTCGCGTCCGTGGCGCTGGACTCGTAAGCGGCAGCCTCGAACGACTCGCGCGCCTCGAGCGACAGCTTGAAGTGCCAGTCGTCGTCCCAGAGCTGCGCCTCGCACTGCGTCTTGCTCAGCAGTGGGTCCTCCGCGGCGAACAGCGAGTCGCTGGCGCTCCAGCGGCGCTGGCGGTCGCGGCTGGCCTTGCGCGGGATGGGTACGGGCGTCGAGCAGGGCGAGGGTGTTTGTCGCCGGCCCGTCGAGAAGGACGCCGCCTTGTGGAACTGCATCGTCATGAGGTGCGGTTGCTGGGGCGCCTCCGCCGGCGACTTGGACAGCGAGAAGGACGCCCAGGGCGTGGCCGGCAGCGACGTCGCGTTCATCGGGGCCGAGCGCTTGCCGTTCATGCTTCAGATAGGGCGTTGGTGTGTGTGGAGGGAGGTAGTGCGCGGTCGGAAGCCGACTGGGAAATGAGCTTCTGGAACGCCGGTAAAGAGCTGGTAGGGCGATGGTAGGGCACTCACTGGTAGGGCGGCCAGTAGGACTGTAGACACGGGTATGAGACGGTTGGGCGACGGACGGCGCGGTCGACGGGGACGCGGCGGCCAACCAACGGGCGGGCTCGTGGTCGTCACGATGGACAATAATAAGGTTTTGGGCCCGCGGGCGCCGCTCGCTTGGGAGGGAGGGCGGATTTTGCTCAATGGAAGTAGGGAGCAGTGTGATATTGTAGCGGGGACTTGTCCGTGTGCTGTTCTAACACTTTCGTATACTGTAGGGCGTGCGTAGTGGGAGAAGAGGGGAGGGGGAATCTCTCCGAAGGGGGTTGAAGTTACACCCTCCATGCAGCCCCTTTGACTTGGTTTCACTATTGCCCTGAGCAGTCCAAATGGCGATTTTGGACACGCGATTTTTTTCAGCGCAAGTACATTTTCGGTACTGTACATTGCCGTCTATTACTGTAAACGGTCGGGGAAAAACGCGCTTTCTGGGACCGGCACGCGGGTTTTTCGACGGGAGAGCGACGCGGTGCGCGATTGGCTGGAGGGCGCGGCTTTCGGTCTTTTGACGCGGCAGAAATGCGCGTGGGCGGGGAGCGCGCGACGCGGCGAGCAGCGAACGGGCCAATGGCCGCGCGTGCGGCGGCCATGCAACCACGTTGGGGGGGCGTTGGGCGGCCTGAAGCATTTCGCTCCGCGCCGTGTTGACATGTTTCTACGGCGCAACGGGCGCGGGATACGGTAGAAGGAGGAGTAGAGTCGGGAGGGGGGGGCGCCGTTTGCATTACTTGACTTGGGTTTTGTATGTCGATCACTTCAACGTTGAAAATGCCAGGTGGGAAGCTGGTTGATTCTTTATTTTCGGCGCGGTTTTATATGGATTCCAATATGCAACATGCTGATCATAAAAAAAACAAAAATAGCAACCTGAGATAATCGTATTTTCTTTTGGTAAAATGATTTTTTACGTTGCTCTACTTGCATTTTGAAGAAGTGGGAAAAGCGCCAAAAATGCAGCATTCAACGCTATTTAGAACGAGTAAACGGTGTCGCTGGTGCTTGTGACGATCGCGGCAATACTCTTGATATTTTTTTCCAGGGTTTTCTCACTTGATAATGCTGGGAAATGGGACCATCCACCCGCTTGGGCGATAGATAGCCCTACGCCGGCCAATTCCTCGGCGGTGTGTGAACTTCACTACTCTACTTTACTTGCTGCTCGCTCTGCTGCTTGCTCGCTATGCTGCTTGCTCGCTCGCTCGCTTCCTGTCGGTCTGATGGCGTGCCAGCGTTCGTCCAAACGGAAAGATCCAGGCCAAGATCATAGCTCCGTTGCTCAAGAGCGCAAGCTGAGACGAACGAGAGCAAGACGAACAAGGAAGGAGGGAGAAGAGAAACAATCGGCGAAGAAAACGGATGCCACGGCGAGCTGTTGTTATTGCAGCCGCCACGCAGTTGGGCAGGCCGCACGAACGCGAGGGCCAATGCCGCTTTGGTCCTGCGCGCTCGGAGTATATTGTGTTAAAGCCGCATCGACCAGCAGGATTAGTTTTGTCCAGGACGTTTTCAAATCTGTTTCCAAGTGCGAAATGTCGGATCTGCCCGGACGCATCTCCCTCCCTCCGCGTGATGAGGTGCTTTATACATCCCAAATGCAGTGTGCTGCATGAGTTCACAGTATCCTCTTCGTGCTTCTTATTCCTCCTCCTCCTCCTCCTCCTCCTCCTCCCCGGTTGTCCGTCGGCGGCTGTCGATCGACCGGTGCAACGCTCTTGTGACACTTAGCGCGCGCGAGTCAACCTGGTGCCCCCAAGCGACTGCGACAATTGATCGACGAAGCTCCGGCGGATAACTGCCGCCGTGCTCGACGTACGCCTGAAGCGCTTACTCGCTCGCGGCCGCCGATTTGATTGGGGCCGCGCCACACCTTCCATGCCCCACCCCCGCCCAATCACAGGCCGATGATGCGCGCAGCCAGCCAGGCACACGTTCCCACTCCTACTATACGATGCATCGCACTGTTGAGCTCGGTGCAAGCAGGCGACACATAAGGTACTGTACAGTACACACTGGGAGAGATGGGAAGAGCAGCACTCGTGACAGCGAACAGAACAGCCACGCGGGAGTGAATCTCACGGCCTAAGCGCAGACGTCTAAGCTGGCGTCTTTGGCTCCGTGGCGGTCGAGATGCGAGGAGGATTCATAGGGAGAGCCAATGGACTCGCCCCTCCGTTCATCGTATCCAACAATTGCAAACCACAGGCCTCATGCGGCTGCGTGTCGCTTGGGAGATTGGAAGCATGGGCATGCTCATTCCTATTCCCATTCCGATCGACGTCACCCGTCGACGCATCTGATAACGGAGGGCGTACCGTGGCCGCACGCTCCATAGGGCCACTGTATCGTACTTTATCGAGGGATAATGATAACTCGAAGAAGACCCACATATTACGGGACACGAGTGGTTGGGTGAAGCCCCATTATTATATTATTATGAGCTCGCCAGGGGGTCGCGCGTTTTCGGGACGTGAGTTTTACGTCGGTTTAAAAGCGTAGGGTTGCGTGCGTTTTTATTCATTCAGTCTTCTTCAGTCGTCAATCTTTCGTTTCACTAATGTTTGAGTGTTAAATGCAGGTACTTGCGACGGGTCATCTTCTGTTACTCCCTTTGGATGTCATTGGTTCTTCATTTCGGCAAGCTTTGCAGCGTCGAGCTGCCGGCTCAACCCACATTTAACGGTATTTAGATCATATCTTGAGGTAGCCTAATCATCTTTGCTCGAAGCATTCTCGCCCAATACAATTGCGTTATTGTGCGACGGTTAGGGCGGTATTAGGGTAATTCACCATGATCACAGAAGCCTCGCCTCACTCGTCCTGCTTACTTCAATTGTTCTACAACTTCAAGTATCAAAGCTAGGCTGGCAAGTGGGGATTCAACAGCTTGTCGGCGCTTGCCTCCAAACTCGTCTATGGCTAGCATACTACATAAAGCGTCGTGTCCACCCTATTCAGCGTCGGCTAAGCCGTCGGCCGTTGACTGCGTATGCGGCAGAGGGATGGTGCTTGCCGCCGTCAGTGCCAGGTCGAACAGTCATACATGTGTGAGAAGTTGATCTAGCGTGGAGAGAGTATGCTCAGCGGTTGCTTTGAGAGCAGAGAGAAGCGTGAGTGCAGCTATGTGGTCGCGCAAGGTTGTCCATGTCTTATTCGCTTAGTGATGCGCATGCCTGGTGACTTTTAGCCAAGCAGTCTTTACTGGGAGTGATACCCGCACCATGCTATTGAGCTTATCGGCATTGGACAGGATTGACTGGCATGCAACTTCGAATTACCGACCATACCAAGTTGTTTACTGTCGAGCGCCGCTGCTATCGTTTGCATGTCTTGTGCTCTAACTCGGCCAGCAGTGATCGGTACGCCGAGGACAGTCGAATAATGAGGCGTGCCCAATTATGTGTACCACATAATATCAGCGAGCCCGTCAACCAGCGTCAAAAACGATGGTCGCTAGTTTAAATATGGTGCGTTCCGTCCGCTTCTTCAATAACCGTAAAGAGTACAAGGCAAAGGTCGTGCTCAAGGACGCAACACCAAGTTCTCCGGCTCGCGTGCCGCTCGCTCCCGGCTGACGATGGACCAGCAGCAGTACGACGAGCTCTACAAAGGTAAAGCGCCGTCTCTACTCCCTATCGACGCGCCTCCGAGCTCTTGGCGACGTTTGGAACCTACGCAATCCAATTCTAAGTGTCGTGCTAATGACTGAGGGTAGTGGTGCTGGTGGGCGACCCGGGCGTGGGCAAGACGAACCTGCTGGCCACGTTCGTGGCGGCGGACACGGCCAGCGGCGTGCCCACTGACGCGCAGGGCGTGTCCACGGCCTTCTCCGCCGTGCGCAAGCCCACCATCGGCGTCGAGTTCGGCACCAAGATCGTGCGCCACCCTACCTCCGGCAAGCGCATCAAGGCGCAGATATGGGACACCGGTGCGTCTGCTTGTCGCTTGCCCGCCAGAAGCAGCTTGATACTCACTTGTGCTCTTGTCCATTGGGTTGTGGTCGATGCTAGCCGGCCAGGAGCGGTACCGCGCCATCACGAGCTCGTACGCTGATCACCAAGCTCTTCTACCACCTTCAATACGATAGCTGATGCTGCTCTACTTGTTCGTCTATCAGACACTACCGGCGCGCGGCGGGGGCGCTCGTGGTGTACGACGTGAGCAATCGCACGACGTTCGACAACGCGCAGGAGCACTGGCTGCGCGAGCTGCGCACGCAGGCGGACCCGAGCAGTTCTCTGACGAGCTGCGTCATGCTCGTGGGCAACAAGGCCGACCTGGACCCGTCCTTCCCAGACGCAGTTGTGGATGGCGAGGATGACGATGATGATGCCGCGCCTGGGTTCGTCTCGCGGACGTTGCATGAGCGTGCGGCCGCGCAGCTCGACGTGCTGCAGCAGCGCGCATCGGCCAAGACGGGCGTTAACGTTTGTGCTGCCTTCGAGCAGCTGATCGTGGCCGTCTACGATCATGACATGGCGCAGCGCGAACGACTGGCGGCGCAGAACCGTCGCGTCGAGCCGCTCGACTCGTTCCACCTGGACGAGGAGAGCGGCAGCTCGAGGAAGCACAAGAAGAAGAAGGCGAAGGGCTCGTGCTGCGACCAGTAACACGCGGCGGAAAAATGGCAATAACTTCGCTACTTGATGATAACTCGTTAGCTCTTCAGCCTATCTTTGCCTCCCCATACACCAGGTTAGAGCTTGCTGCGAGGCTTATGCTCGTCGTCGTCGTCGTTGACCTGCAGAATGTCCGAGTACAGCGGGTCGATGTATTCCTGAGCGCCAGCACCAATGCGCTGGCCGTTGCGCAGCGCGAAGAAGGTGCCGACGCGCTCGCGGCGCACAATCTTGAGCAGCGCGCCGGGCTCAGCCTTAGCGATGACGGCCGCACGCACGGCGCCGCTGTCCACAACACGAAGACACGAGTGCAGCTTGTCCTTCTGGCCGACAGGTCCCACCCGTGACTCGGACGCGAACGACACCTTGGCGGCGTCGCTCGCTTCGAACTCGTGGATCAGCTCGCGGCCGCTGGAGGTGCTCTTGTACACGCCGTCGACGTCGGTGAGGATCACGAACAGGTCGACGCCAACCTCGTGGGCAAAGAGAGACGCCAGCGAGTCGTTGTCCCACGCGATCTTGTCGCCGACAGCCAGCGGCGTCTTGCGCGCCGTGATGACGTCGTTCTCGTTGATGACCGGGATGATGCCGACGCCCAGCAGCGTGCGCACCGTCTTCTTGAGGTTCTCGCGCACGCGTGGCTTGCGGAAGTCGGCGTCCGAGGCCAGGATCTGCGAGCAGGCGAGGTGGTACTGCGAGAAGAGCATCTCGTACAGCGCCTGCAGCCCGCTCTGGCCGGCCGCCGCCATGGCCTTCTCGAAGAAGTTGATCTTGCTGCCCACGCGGCCGCCCAGGTGAGACTGTCATCACATTATGGAGCGCGTGGGTCCCTCTTGGCCAGTGGGTAGAGCAGGTAGGGAATAACGATGGTGAGACCTACCTGCATGGACCCGGAGAGCAGGTACTGGCGGTGCAGCACCATCTTGCCGATCGGGATGGAGCCGCTCGAGACCAGGATCACGTTGTGCCCCATCATGTGCAGCGACGCGATCTATTTGATACAGTCATAATGCCCCACCGATCAGTCATAATGCCCTACCGCCACGTAACACAGCAGACGCCGCCCTACCTGCTCGATGAGCGCGCCGATTTGGCCCATGGCCAGCAGTCCGTCGGCCGACTCGACAATCTCCGTGCCCACCTTGACCAAGATGGTGCGCGCGCGCTTGAGCTCGCGGCGCGGCTCCTCCTCGTGCTGCTGTTGCTCGGCCTCTGACATGGCTCTATCTACTTGTACACTATTTACTGTGGTCGAAATGCCCTATTTCAGCGTAAGCGACGCGTTCCGAAATGGCTTGAGGTAGGGCGAGTAGGGCGAGTCCCGCAGGCGTAGGGCGGCGGTCAAATGGCCACGCAAACGGTGCCGCCCGCGAGCAACGTGTATTGTGAAGTACGGTACGCGCGCTTTTAATCTTGTGGTTTGTATGGATGCTATTTTCACCGCAAATCAACACTAATCGCTCTACCTATACTGAACGCAAGACAACCGTCCTGGAAAAGTTCTCCTGGCGGCGGGTGCGTTGCGACAAAACCGACGAGTTGCTTGCTCTCCGGCGCCCTTGCCGACGTGATGGGGACGTGTTTCTATGGCGAAAAAGCGTCAAAACGCTCTACCTGCACTAATACACGGGAGCAGTAAGCTGTCCAGTGAAATCAACATGGGGGTATGTAGTCCAATTCGACGTTTCCATCCAAAGCAACCGCAAAATGGGCGGCCATTCGTGCCTTCAACGCCCTCCAGCGCCACCAGCTCTCCGTTTTTCCTTGTTATTGTGTTTGTTTTTTTCTCTTTCTCAGTGTGCGAATGTGTATCAACCTGTCCGTATTCCATTTCTTTCGTGTTATCCTCCCTCGCTCTGCGCTCGCGCACCCGCCTCCCCCGGCGACCAACACTTGATCCCGATCTCCTTCTCCTTCGTCCTCCTCCTTGGCGACGTCTTCTACTATTGAAACCCACTCGACTCAAGCAGGAGACTAGAAGAACAGGCGGCTACGACGAGCAGCGACGAAGGGATCACACAGCCACAACGCCATCTCTCTCTCTCTCTCTCTCTCTCGAGCCTAACCCAGCAGGATCTTGTTGCCCTCGAGGAACTGGTAGGGCGGAATCTCGAGGTTGAGCGGCGCGGGGCCCTTGCGGATGCGGCCCGACAGGTCGTAGTGCGAGCCGTGGCACGGGCAGAACCAGCCGCCGTACTCGCCGGCGTTGGACGTGGGCACGCAGCCCAGGTGCGTGCACACGCCGAGCACCACGAGCCACTCAGGATTCTTGACGCGCTCGGCGTCCGTCTCCGGGTCGCGCAGGTTGCTCACGTTCACGTCGTTCGAAATGTCGATCTCCTTCTGCGTGCGGTGCTTGATGAAGATGGGCTTGCCGCGCCACTTGACCGTCACCGTGGAGCCCATGTCGATGTTGCTCAGGTCGAACTCGGCCGTCGCCAGCGCCAGCACGTCCGCCGACGCGCTCATCGAGCCCACGAACTTGATCACCGCCAGGCGGCCCGCCGTCGCGTACGCCAGGCGCGCGCCACCCAGCATGAAGTACGTGAACGCGCGCTTCGACGGGTCGCCGCTCGCGATGCGGTCCTTCTCAAAGTAGTGGTCCGGCGACTCGTACGTCTCCGCCGCCGGCGCCGCCGCCTTGGTGCTCAGCGCGGCCACCGGCACGCGCCCTTCATTTTCACATGCATACATCCCATACCATCGCATCAGTCGTTGCCTAACGCGGTCTAATCGAAACGCCCTATTTGTGGTAGAGCATTGTGACAGTTTCTATATAGGAGAAGGAGCATTACCGGCGAGGGCCTGGGCGCGCGGCGCAAGGGAGGAGGTGAGCTTGGAGAGCATCATGGTGGCGGGCCGATCGCGGTTCCGTTCCTCGCTTGCTGTGTCTGAGTGCGCGGTCGGGAGGGCGTCCGTGTGTAGGGGGAGTCAAGAAGGGGGGAGGGCGAAATGCTGGTGGTGTGGGGTTTTTGATGGTGTGGGGAGGAGAGCGCGCGGGGGACCTGCCAGACTTGATGGGAGGGCGGCATCAGGTTTGGTTTTGTATTGCTTTTCAGTGGATAGAGTGGCCAAAAACCACTGTTGGGAAGACGCGCATCTATGCGGCTCCCCCTGCTTTCACCCATAGTCGAGCGCGTGTACCGTGTTCCGCGGGTGCGGCCCGCCAAAAGCCATAGTTGTACATATTTGATAAATCATACATATTTGATAGTATACTTTTGTTGGGTGTATACGCGCAGTATACGTCCGACCGTCTCCAACAAAGTGTTTTAAACCACTACGATCAGAATCGAAAGATTTCAGCCAATCACAATTCACCACCATGTTTTCCAGAACCCGTAGGGCGAAAGCGTCGAAAACGCAAACCAAAAGCTCCAGCAGCTCCCATTCACAGTCACAGCGGAACCAGCCAACGTGGACGTTTAACGCCCTACCCAGCGCCCTACCCAAGCTCTCAAGCTCCCTACCCGAAGCTAGCAGCATGTCCTTCTTCCAGCGGCTCGTGTCGTACGTGGTGAACGACGTGGCGGTCAAGGCGCTGGCCAACTCGCGTGCCTTCCAGCGGTTCGCGCTCAAGACGCATTACCACGTGGAGGACGCCAAGACGCTCGCGTCCACGGGCGCCGACTCGCTGTCGAGCATCATCCAGAAGACGGCACCCAAGGTGCGCGAGTTCACGTCCGCGCTGCAGGAGGAGATCGCCAAGGACATTAAGA
>JAADXW010000597.1:0-18757 GCA_023337975.1 Phytopythium ostracodes
AAATCAAACTGGGAAAAAAATATCACTCACATGCTAAACACGATTATCGAAGTGTTTTCAGCGATTTTCAGCTTCTCCGCTCTCTTATTGGTCAAGAAGCTGTACAGAATGGCATTTTTTATATTTTTGGCCAGCACTTTATTTGATAAAGCTGCTGTTAACCGGAGCCAAATGTAGCTACTCAAATCGGGGACTCGAAGCGGCGCAAGCAAAGCGTCGCGGCTCCCTCGCGCTTCTCCCTGCGTTGCTGCTACTAATCAATACCTTCTCCGCCGGGCAAGCAAGTACGACACGTCTCCATCATGTCGAGTCGGCCGGACACGAGTTCCGGCGCGCGGCCGGGCACTGGCGCGCGTCCCGGGACGGGCCAAGGCGCGGCGCTCAACCCGATCGTGGGCGCGCGGCCGGGCACGGGGCAGCGCAACATGCTGGCGTCGTCGTCCGGGCGTCCGCTAACGGGGTCAAGGCTTGGGACGGGCGCCAGTCGCGCAGGACTGGCGACGCCCGGGCAGACGGCGGGCGTGGGCGTGAGCCTCAACACGGAGGTGACGGTCTCGGACCGGCCGGTGACGCAGCAGGGCATGATGGGCATGCGCGCGACCACGAGCGGCGGCGGGGCGGCGAGTGACGGGCGGGTGGGCACGAGCGCGGGGCCCGGGCGGCAGGTGCAGGACGCGAGCTTCTTCATGGGCAAGCTGCACAGCAAAACGAGCGAGCTGACGAGCGAGATCGACAAGCTGCAGCGCGAGGTGGAGCAGGACGCGCGCGACAAGGCGCAGTGCGCGCAGCTGGAGCGCAAGTACGAGACGCTGGCGGGCGAGGTGCGCGAGCTCGAGGGCCAGCTCGCCGACTATAACCTGGCCATGGACAAGCTGCGCAGCGCGACGGACCCGCACGAGATCCGCCAGGTGCACGAGCAGCTGCGCGCGCGCAACGCCCGCGAGGCCGAGGAGGCGGACCGCATCTTTATCCTGCGGCAGGAGCAGGAGCAGGCGGTGCGGCGGCTGGACGACGAGGCGCGCGCCATCCGCGCGCAGCACGAGGACAAGATCAACCAGCTCGCGCCGCACAAGCTGGCCAAGTACCGCGAGCTGCTGGAGGAGCACGCGCAGTCCGAGGTGGAGCTCGAGGCGCGCGCGCACGAGCTCGAGCTGCTGCTGCACGCGCTGCACCAGAAGGAGGCTGAGCTGGCGAGCGACCGCTTCCGCGACGAGTACGAAGCGCTGGAGCGCGAGGCGCGGCGGCTGCAGAAGGAGCGCGACGCCGCCGCCGAGGACTCCAAGACGGCGCGCATGGACCCGAACGAGGCGCGTGCGCTGCTGCTGGCCAAGGTCAAGGACGACAAGAGCAAGCTCGAGGCGCTCGAGCGCGCGCTGGCGGCGCAGGACGACGAGGTGCACGAGCTGCGCAAGGCGCTGGCCGAGCTGCAGGCGGATCTGGACGAGCGCTCGCGCGGCGGGGGGAGCGGCGGGGGCGACGACGCGCACAAACATGAGCTGCTGTTCCAGCGCGACAAGGAGATGACGGACTTCCTGGAGCGCGCACCGGCCAAGAAGGAGGAGGAGGCGCGCGCGCAGCGGGAGACGCAGGCCATGATCGTCAAGCTGCTGGAGCACATGTCGGCGGGCATGGGCAAGGAGGACAAGCTGCTGCCGGGCGCGACGGCGTCCGGGCTGGAGGAGATGAAGGGCGACCTGAGCTTCAAGGAGCGGCAGCTCGAGAGTTCCGTGTCGACCAAGGAGCGGCTCGCGAGCGAGCTGCAGAAGCGGCAGGCCGAGCTGGACAAGGTCAACTCGCTGGACTCTAAGATCGCGCTCGAGCTGAGCAGCCTGCTGCAGAAGATGGGCACCATGCACTCGGACATGGACGCGTTCGCGCAGGTGGACGCGCTCAAGGAGGCGCACGCGGCCACCAAGCAGTTCCTGCAGCGCCAGAAGCAGCTCTACATCCGGCGGCGCGACGCCATGAAGCAGCAGGTCAACGCGCTCGCGCTGGCGCTCGAAAACCTCCGGCAGAGCACGCAGACGCAGGACGCCGCGCGCAGCATGGACGCGCTCGAGCATAAGCTGCGCCACCACGAACAGACCATCTTCCACCTGCGCGAGTTCATCGACGCCAAGGCGCGCGAGGTCGACTTCGAGCCCGTCAAGACCGACTGTTTCAAGATGCTCGCCGACCTCAACGCGCTGCGCATCAAGCAGCAGCAGGCCCCGCCCGCCGCCACCACTCTCATGATCTGAGCAGGGAGGCGATCAGAGTTGCATGTCAGTCCGATCCACTCAAAGAGAGAAAGAGAGAGAAAGAGAAGAAATGCATGGTTTCCGCGAGCACGTTCATGTCGACACGGTGGCAAATCTTCCCGCTGAAATGGAGGCGGACGCTTTGCTGGTCTTGTAGTGGCGCACTGCGTGTTGGTAGTCTTGACCCATTCGCTCGTGCAGTCGATCGCGAACGTCGCCTATCCAAGTATCTCTATCTCAATTAACACTTGCAACGAACCAGCTCCACGACAGCGCGGCTCAGCGCGCGCAGAACCCGGCGCTCATCCGACGCTGAGCTCGGTGAGGCGGCACCAGTGGCCTTGACGACAGCTCGCATGCGCTTCAGGGACCCAACATGTCCAACAACGCGAGGGCTTTCCGCGTTGCTTTCTTCCCCGCGCTCACTTGCACCCTCTCGATCGCCGTCGAGCATGTGGAATGCACGAAGGACCGCACAGATCCCGACGGCGCGGCACCGGTCATGCAGTTGCTGTACTGCGATTCTACCCGCGCCTTCATCGTTTTCAGAAGACGCGAGTTGGTCGCGCAAACTCGCAAGGTAGATGCGCAGCACGTGTGCGAGCGCTTCAAACACGGTCGTCGAGCTGACGCCATTGCCATCACTAACGTCGCCATCGGCGGTCTTGACGGCGGTACGGAGCGTGAGCATCCAGCGCAGGAACGCGTGCACGGCTTCATCAAGGACTGCATTGTGGTCGCGGAGCAAGCACGCGTTCTTGTCTGTGAACATCACAAGCAGGACATTAGCATCAACCACCCACACGCCAACAAGCCAACCAGCATGTAAGCCGGCAATATGACGTACCATTCGACAGCACGAGCGCCACGGCGCTTAATGTCCGCGAGCAAGCGGCCAGCGTTGCGTCGCGGCTGCGGAGATCGTCAAGATGCTTCATTTGCCACGATAGTTGTGCGAGCACGTGCTCCATCACGAAGACAGCGGTCGCGCGCAACTTGCCATCGGCGTCGTAGTGACGGACCCAGACAACCTCCGCGAGGTCCATCCACACGCCAACGACAGCGCCAAGGCCAGGCACGCCGGATGCGTTTGTGTGCTGCCGACATTCAGAGTCGTTATCGGCATGAACATCTTGAGACTGACGGCTCCAGTTCGCTGCGAATCGCACAAGCGCACTCGCCGCGTCCGCTAATACAGAGAACACCGGAGGAGCGAACAGCTCAATGCGCACAGCTCGCGCAGCTTGGCCAAGGTGCAGTGCAAGGTTGCGCAGTAACTTGAGCAGCCAAAACCCCACCAGCATTCGGTGATGGTGGGAAGCCTGGCGAGCATGCGCACCAGCATCGTCGCCATCGTTGGCACCGCGTTGCACCTTTCCTAGTGTCGGCAGCAGTGGTGCCACAGCGTTGAGAAGCGTCTGGATGTCCTTGGCGCTCCACGGATGGATTCCTTCGAGCGGACATGCGCTCGAATCAGTTGCACGCTTACCCGTCACCTTCACAGTCGAATTGGCGGTGGGGGACCACGGCACCGAGTGCAGGAACGACAGGGCACCAAGCAAGTAGTGCGTTGCCGCAGTCTTGACGCCGTCAACGCATTGCACGCCTGTTGAGGCCGTGTGTAGACCCATCGACGAGAGCTCATCGATCCAGATGATGGCCGTGGTGATCGCGTCGTTCGCCAGGAGCGCCTTGGTCGCGTTAGATTTCGCCACGGTGAACAAAAGGAACGCTGCATCGCGCACGGCTTCGATCCACGCACCGTCCGTCCACTGTATCGTGCCCAGGCGACGCGATTGTTCGTACAGCCGTAACATGTCCAGCGGAAGCTTCTGGTTACGGTTCTCGTGGCTAAACCGCACGGCTGCGAGGGGCGCGCAGAATCCGCCGTCGTCGCTGGACTGGCGAAGACGCAGGAGATGATAGTAAACGGCCGCGACGAGGGCGTTTATCTCCACATCGTTGCTGAACCGGGCAAGTGCGTCTCGACACAACACCAGCGCGTTGCTCAGCTTGGTCTTGTTCGCAGCAAGAAGCGTGTCTAGGAACGACAGCAGCGTCCGCGTCACATCAGTCGAAGCGCGGTGCATCTCGATAACTGCCACAACGTGGCGTACGAGATCCGAAAGGCACTGCAGCGCGCGCCACTGCAGGTGCCGCGTGTTCGCAAACCGCACTAGCACGTTCGAGATGACGATCCCGATTTCTTTACGCGCGAGCAGCCGCGCGGATCTCGTCATGCCGTTGACATCCGAAGTGCACCACTCGTCTTCCTCGATCATGGCTATCATGGCGCTGAGCACCCACTCTTGCACGTCTGGGTCGTTCGGCAGCGCGCTTGCAGCGTCCACCAGTCCAAGCTGGTCGTCCAGCTCCTGCTGCTCCGCGTCAAGAACTTGCTCGACTTCGTGAACGCGCAGCTTCAATCGGTCGACACCGTCCTGAGCCACCTTCTTGTCCCGCTTGACGGCAGCCATGAGCTGTTCACGCGCAGAGTCGATCCTTTCCTGAATGTCGCCAAGAGCGTTCAGGTGCTCGCGATACACTTCTCGGTGACGCTCCAGCTCGTCTCGCTCGCTTTGAATGCGGTGGCTCCACTCGTTATCAATCGCGCGGGTAGCTCTCAGCAGCTCGCGCTCGGCGATCGCCCAGCTTTCAGCGTCAGCGAGCGCCATCTCGGCGTTGCAATACTCGCGCTGAGCTTCTTCTAATGCTGCGCTTGCAGCCGCCTCCTGCTCACGAAACCCGTCGTTTTCCTCCTGTGCCACACGCTGTTGCTCACGTCGAGGGGCCAGGATACAGCGATCCACGACCGCGAACGGCGCCACGTCGAATGCGATCCGGTTTTGCTGCCGTCAAACAACACGTGAGATGAAAGTTCCGTCGCCGCAAGCGCTCAAGTGAACACTTACGCTGTCGGGAACGTCCACGCGCGCGCCGAGTTCAAGCAGGAAGAGCAGCATGGCGTCCTGCCCGAACTTGCACGCGACGTGCAACGACGTGGACCCGACCTTGTTCTGTGCGTTCAGGTCGACGATATTCATATCGACGAGCAGCCGCGCCATGGCCAGGAACCCGTGCTGTGCACACAGATGAAGCGCCGAGCCGTCCGCCGCAGGCGCATACTTGGCGGCACGGAAGTCCATGCTGTGGAGGTTGGCGACCAGTATCTTCTTGACCTGCCGCACGTTGTTTTGCAGCAGCTCGACCCAGAAAACCTTGAGCAGTTCGACGACCTGCTGCCTTGTGAGCGTGTGCGCACCGGACGACGACGGCAGCGCCGCATGTGAGGTCGACAGCTTCTTCTTGTCCTTAGTCGCACTCGAGCTGGTGGAGGATGACGCCTTCTTTTTGGTGGCCTCTTTGGCCGCATCGTGGTCTTGCTGTTTGTTCTTGCTCGCCTTCTTCATCCAACTGCAGCAATCAGCTCAACCTATATCGTTAGCCCGTCAGTGCTCTACTGTACCGACTCTTGAGGACAGGCCACTCCAACGCACAGCTAAAATTAGCGGGGGTGGCATCAACACGATCATGTCAGCATCAACAGCAACTCGGTCTTGCGCGTGTTCTTGACCCCTCGACGACGGTGAGAAGAAGCTTTTCTTCCCCGCTCACGTCGACCTGCTCCACTATATCTCGACTCTTTCCTCTGTTTCTAAGCAAACGCTCTAGTTGCGCTTCAACTTGGACACCAAGAAGCCGGCCGCGAAAGCCAGGGCGACCGTGCCGACCGCATACGCCTGACACGCCGGCGGCGCGGGGCAGCCGTGGTAGACGGAGCTGCACGAGCACTTGGGCTTGACCGGGATCTCCGTGCGCAGCTGCTTGATGATCTTCGCCGCGCGACCGGGCTCTGGCACCTTGTGGCCGCACTCAATGAACGCACCCTCAATTGCCTCGACCGTCTTCACCACGTGGTCCAGACGACGCGTGCTCGGACCCATGTGGCCAATGCGGAAGTACTCCGTCTTAATCTGCTTGTGGAGGCCACCGGCGAGCGACACGCCGCGCTGCACCACCTTGGGCAGGAAGTCCGCGCCGCCGACACCAGGCGGGTAACGCACACACGTCAGCGTGTTGGCTCCGCAGCCTTCGACCGTCACGAGCGAGCAGCCGAGCGCCTTCATGGCGTCCTTGATAGCCTTGCCGACGAGCGCGTGCTCCTTGAAGCGCTGCTCCATGCCGCCGTTGTCAAGCAGGATGTCAAGCGCCGTGTTCAGCGCGAACAGGTGGTTAACTGAGGGCGTAGCGAAGTAGCTCGCCTGGCGCGCCTCGTAGTTCTTCATGATGGGCAACCAGTTGCGCCAGTCGACGTAGTACTTGGTCGTGTTCGTGTTCTTCTCGAACGCCTGGAGCGCACGCGGGCGGAGGACCATCAGGCTGAGGCCCGCCGGCACGCCAATGCACTTCTGCGAGCCCGTGAGCACCACGTCCAGGTCCCACTGCTTCATGCGCGTCTCCTCGCCGCCCAGCGCGCACACGCCGTCGACAACCACGACAGCGTCCGGCTGGTGGCGGCGCACAGCGGCCGTGAACTCCTGCACGTACGCGCGGACACCCGTTGAGGTGTCGACGTGCGTGATCGTCACGACCTTGAACTGCTTGCCTGAAGTCAGCACCTTCTCAAGCTCCGCCACCGACGGCTGCGAGCCGACCTGGTTGGCGAGGACGTGGCATTCCAAGAAGAGGTGAATGAGACACTCTAGCTTGTATAAAGAAACAGGAGGCAACGATGATGGAATGCGCAGCCTACCTCGCCGCGGAGGTGCGTCGTCTTGGCACCATAGCGCTCGAGGCACTCGCCAAAGTTGTCGCCAAAGTAGCCTGGACAGAGCGAATCCGATACAGAGTTGTTAGGAGTCCACCTCATCGAAAGACGGAGGCGCCCACTGAACAACACGACTCTCTCTATCGATGAAACGCACCATTGTTGATGATGAGCACGTCGTCGCCGGCGTTGACCAGGTTGGCACCGACCATGTCCCACCCGAGGGTGCCCGAGCCAGCCACAAGCAGCGGCTGTCCGTCCGGCGCCAGGAAAACCTATTCAGTTCACGGCAAAGGCGACGCGGTCGACGCATAAGTAGGCCTCTGGTTAGCCAGTCGCGCGGGTAGACTTCGTCCAACAAGACGCAGCGCGACGGACCTTGCGCATCTTCTCCAGGCACTGGCCGAACACCTCGATGACCGACTTGTCGACGTGCGAGATGCCCTCGGTCGCGAACGCCTTGAGCACGCGGGGCTCGAACTCGATCGGCCCCGGGTTCATGCACAACACTTGCTTGGTCATAACTGGCGCAGCGACAAGACGGTCATACACGCAGACAACAGACAGTCAGTCACGTGGCCGTCATATACACAGGAAGCTGGGGAAAGGCGAGCCATAAAGGGAAACCTACTTGCTTGGTTCGGTGGTGTCCTCTCTCGTTCTGGTGTCACGGGTGCGTCCTTGCCAGCAGATTTCTGAGTCACTTCAAGCCGTCCAAACCCCCAGAGCACAAAAAGATGCGGCCGAGCAGGCGTGCGATTCGAAGATGAATTGGTGAAGACTTGCTTGAATGCAAAGCGTAACCCAACAAAAACGCAAGGTGAGTGTGAACGGAAAGTCGTGACGCGGTGCAGTCGACAAACTACAATTCGATTCTGAATTGATACTTTTTGTGCAGCAATGTGTACCACACCACAATTTATGGTGCGCTTCAAGGAGGGGATGAGAAACTGCCGACAGGACCAAAATGGAATCAATGCCAGGGGCCAGACAGTCTTCATCAACGCCGCGTGGGCCATGAGCGCGACCCCTTCAGCAGGTGTGCGGGCCGAAGAGAAGGCCAGGCCATCGAGCGAGGCGGGGGCTGCGAGCCGGCGTCGCCAGAGCGGCGGCGACGACGGAGGCGCGCGACAAAACGTACGGCATTCGCTATCGACACTGAGCTTTGGTTGCACCGGCGTGTTTACGTCGGCGCATTTGATCAGGGGGCGGGCGGCGTGCAGGTGACGCCGGAGCAGATCCACGCGGCGTTCCAGTTCCTGGACGTGGAGAAGAAGAGCCGCGTGACGACGGCCAACCTGCGCGCGCGGCTGAGCATCTTCTACGACAAGCTCACGCCCAAGGACGCCAAGCTACTCATGAACGAGGAGGACGAGATCACGGAGGAGTACCTGCGCGCACTGCTGCTGGGCAATGAGGTCAAGGACTTTGACCCGGTCGACGAGGCGTTCAAGGCGTACGATCCCGAGGAGACGGGTTTCATCTCGCGCGAGATGCTCCACTACGTGTTCGAGCGCCTCGGCTACGGCGCGCTCAGCGAGGAAGACCTCAACATCCTCGTCTCCTGCGCCGACGCCGACCAGGATGGGCGCGTTAGCCTGTCGGACTTTCGGCAGATGATGCAGTGAAAATGCAGACTAAATCCTCGCATTTCGCAAATCTATACTCACGCAAGTTTTAGCAAGCTAGCTGCGCTAGCTCCTTCGCATGAAGTGCGGCGAATGGAGACACGATAGCGACGGCGCGCGGTCCGACAGGAGTCGTCCACGAAGCACTTTGTTGCGGACGAAAAAGTCGTGCACGCCGGCCGCTCGCTGCGCTCCACCGCATCGCTCACACGAGCAACACACTGCGCTACTTCTTCTTGCCCTTGCCGCCGGCGTTCGCCTGTGCGGCGTCGCCGCCCGCGGCCTTCATCGCCGCCTTCTTGGCAATCTTCTCCTGGAGCGCCTTGGCGTCGGCTTCTCGGCGCGCAAGAGGGTCGCCCTTCTGCGTGGTCTTCGCGTTCTTCGCCTGGCGCGCCTGCGCTCTCTGTTATCACAAGCCAAAACCCACCGCACCGAGCCCGTCAGCCTCCCGAGGTTACATACGCAGAGGAGGAGGCGCCTGACACGCATCGATCGCGTCAAAGCTCGCCGTTCTCACTCCTCAGGAACAACCATCCCATACCGCTCGGTCCACGTCGCGCTGGTTTCCACGACTCATGCTAGCTGTGCGTTTCTATAAATCGGACGAGGGCAACACGCGCTCGCTGCCGAGGGTCCAACGCCACACGCGCGGATATGAACACCGCAGACAAAAGCGCACACGTGTCAGGAAGATGCTCATACCCACCAATTGACCGTCAAGGCCGTCATCATAGAGGTAGATAAAAAGGAAACGAGCGAGCGATCTACATACCAGTTCTTTTCTTTGCTCTACGGGGTGCGGCGCGTCTTCTGGAATGCTCGATGCGGCCTGCAGGCAGCGGACGTACCCTTTCTTAGCGGGGGTTACGTTATGTACCCCTCCTGACGACAATTACGTTATAACCTCAAGGGTTATGCGAACTTAGACAGCTGCGAACTTACCCTCGCCGTCTCAGAAAAAATCGAATGCGAACTGACAACAGCCCAAAAAAAGAATGAGCGTTACTTTACGGGGTCTTATTTTCGAAACCGGTACCCTTCATCGTAGCCTCCCCCGTCTAAACCGATTCGAATAAGTCCACGCAAGCTGGCGTGGCGTGACAACCAACTCGAACTGAAGAACCCAACACGACGCCAAGCAGGAGGAAAGCAGCGATCGATTAGAAGAAGCACTCTGGCCATGCTGATGGCCGCTCGCAGCTCGGGCGGCGGTCCGCAGTGGGCGCGCCGGCCGCTACCGAGCGCACGCACGCGCCACGCGCCGCGGAGCGCCGGTCCGTTAGCCGCTATCGCCGGTTTTATGGCGCCGGCGCGGGCGTCGGACGCTTGGAAGGCGAACGACAGTGATCGACTGGGCGACTCTGGGAGCGATGCGGACGAGGAAGAGAGCGGCGGGCAGATCGATGAAGAAGACGAGTGGGAGGATCTGGGACGTCGCGATGAGGTAGAGGGAGAAGATGAGGAAGAGGAGGAGGAGGAGCCGGTGGCGTTTCGAGACGCGCGCTTCCGCGACGAAGACGACGGCAGCTGCAGCGAGTATGCGCCCTCGGAGGCGGAGGATGACTCCACCATGGCAACCGAAACGGAGACTATGACCGAGCTGGACGAGGAAGACGACAGCGTTGCCGGACTGTTCGCGAAATACCTGCCTCGTCGCCGGCGCGGCTCCAACAAGCTGGGGATCGCGCGGTCGCTGGTGCTTCCGCCGTGGAAGAACGGCAAATCGTCGTCCGACAGCGACGAAAGCTCCTTCAACGAGCAAGACGCGCGATTTTGGCCGGACGCGCAGGAGAAGGAGCAGTGGATCAGCAGGTATCGCGCCGCCGACCGCGAGTTCCAGCGCTCGTTCGGCTGCCCCATTGACTCACAGGCGCTCCCTGAGGCAAAGCGGCGACTGCGGAGAGAGAGGAAGCACAGGTCGGCGTACATTGTGGTCGTACTGGCACTGATTGCCATGTATACAGCGCAGTTGGCTGGCATTTCTCCGGCATCATTGTCTCCAGTGTCGCTGATTTCGATGGTGACCGTCGACAGCGCCGATATGACCTTTGAAGAAGTTGCAAGGGACATCACCAGTAGCGAACAAGCCGCTATGGATCGTGTTTCCTCCTCGACCTCTACCTATGAAGTAACCACTCCTCCACCAGCGTCGACGAGTGAGGAGGCTCCGTCGGACTACACCAAAGCCGCCATCGACCTGTGCGGTCAGCTGCTGTACCGCGTGGTAACTTCGCATCACGACCCGAAGGTGGCCCAGAATGCGGCAAGTGCGTGCGACATTGCAGTCAAGCTGGCGTCGTACGGATCGCTCGACGGGGCCATCGCACACGCCCAGCGCGGCGACCTGCGCAGTCTCGTGGCCGAGTTTGGAGCGGCCGACGAGGATTACGCGGTCGCTGCGCTCGGACTCGTGTCTGCTGCCAGTGAAAGCGACGGAAAGGGTGAAGCCGGGATCTCCATGCTGCAGAATGCTGTCCAAGTGAAGGCTATCTCCAACCGGTGGATCCAGCTCTACACGGCTCGAGACGCCGAAGTCCTTGTACAGGAAGTCCTTGATGCGGCACCGTCGAGTGAGGACGATGCAACCTCCATTGTTGGCAACCTTGCGTCGGATTGGCTCAGCGTGTTCAAGCGCGAGAAGACCGTCGTTGAAGCGCTGACCGCGCTGCGTGTTTGGACGCTGCGCCGGCTAAGAAGCGACTTTGCCCCACCGTCGACGCGCTGAGGTGACCACCGACGACCATGCATTTGTGCGTACATACTTCTATTATATATATTGGGAGAGGCTCAGTTGCCTGCAGAAAGCGCAGCTAAACAAAAACGACACCTCCGTTTTCTATTTACTCCTCGCTGCCATCGCTACTCCCCGCTTCGTCTTGGCCGTCACTGGCATCCTGGTCATCCTCGTCGTCATCCTCGTCGTCATCCTCCTCCTCCTCGTCGTCTTGCTCGCTCTCCGCATCCGAGCGTTTGCGCTTCTTGTCGGCCGCTTCCAGCTGCTTGATCTTCTCCTGCAGCGGCTTCGTCTTCCCGGACTGCGGTTTATGCTGCGTCAAGTACTCGAGCAGGTCGCTGTAAAAGTCCACCGTGTCGGGGCTGCACTCAATCGCGCGCTCCAGCGACTCGACGGCCTCCTCGTCGAACGAGTCGCCTGCGCGGGCCATGAGCATCGTGGCCAGGTTGTAGTGCAGATTGCCGTTCCCAGACAGCAAGGCAGTCGCGTCGCGAAACACTCGCACGGCCGCGTCCAGGTCGCCCTGCTCGCCGTAGCAGTTCGCGAGCGCCGCCAGCGTCACGCTGTACGCCTTGACCGCGTCCTCCGCCCCCTCGGCCACCTCCTTCTCGCTCAGCTCGATGGATTTCCTAAAGCTTTCGATGGCTTCAGCGTCATTGTCGAGCGCCGCGAACGTCAGCCCCAGTCGAAACCAAACCGATGCGTCTTCCGATCCGGCGGGCGCCTTGCTGGCTTCCTTGTACCGCTCCAGCGCGCTCTCGTGCTCACTCGAGGCGCTCAGCACATCTGCGAGCCGCGTGATCGCCTCAAAGTGTCCCGGCTTCCGCTTCAGCGCGACCTTAAAGGCCTCGGCGGCGCCCTCCAGCGCGCCGAGCTGCTCGAACGCGAGCCCCGCCGCGAACGCGTCGTCAAAGCCCAGCGACTGCAGCTCCGCCTCCTCGTCGTGCTCCTCGTCGGCTTTCTTTACCTGCTGCTTGGACGACTTGCCCTCCGCCGCAGCAGCAGTAGCCTCGCGCCGCGCGCGCTTGAGCTGCTTCTTGCCCTTGCCCATTGCTTTCCCCAACCAATTCTGACGTTTGGTGGCATCGATGAGGCGGGAAATTACCTAGTGATTGGCTGAAAAGCTTCAATTTCGGCCAATGGTAACGATTAATAACTAATGATACGATGCTACTTTTAGCCAATCAAACGACGTAAAAATCTGATAACTGATAACGTTGACCGTGTGCAAGTCGCGCGTTGCGAAGAACAGAAGCGAAGTGGCAACAAGAGACCGCGCGACCCGAAGGTGAGGCACCGGAGAACGAACGCGCGCGGCCCCTGTCTCCATGCACATCGCGCTCACACTAACGCTCTGTGTGCTTGTCTAGTTCAGGCGCTAGTGATCCGTCAGTTTGGGTTCATTCACAACAAGGAGAGAGAGAGTCGGAGAGAATGGCGTGGCGGTGCAGCGCGCTGTCGAACGACGGGCTCGTGGACAACCTGGCGCGCGCCGGCATCGTGCAGTCGGCGCGCGTGATTCGCACCATGAAGGCCACGGACCGCGCGCACTTTGTCGCAGCGCCCGACGGGTCGCCCGTGGGCGCGCAGGTCGCGTACCAGGACGCGCCGCAGCTCATCGGCCATCGCCAGACCATCTCGGCGCCGCACATGGCACGTATCTTTCTTTGTACGCACTACGTCAAGATCACGACGGTTTTAGGGTTTAACTTATGCATGCGTTGTGTGTTGTATCGGTGGGAACTGCAGCACGCGTACGCGCTGGAGCTGGCGGACGTGGCCGTGCGCAACGTCGAGAGCCCGCGCATCCTGGATGTGGGCGCCGGCTCGGGCTACCTCACGGCGTGCCTTGGGCGGCTTGTGGAGGACGAGCCCGGCGCGCGCGTGTTCGGCATCGAGCGCATCCCGGAGCTCACGGAGCTCGCGCGCAAGAACATTGAGCGCGGCGGCGCCGACCTGCTCGAGAAGGGCGTCGTGTCGGTGCAGCGTACGTCACGCCGTCGAGCTCCACCAGTCGTCACTATCGCTATTTTAACACTATGCGTGCTGATGTACGGGGAAGCAGGGGCCGATGGATGGGATGGGCTACCGAACGAGGCGCCGTACCACTTCATCCACGTGGGCGCGGCCGCCGAAGAGCCCCCGCAGTGCCTCATGGACCAGGTTCGTGGTCGCGCTGTCATCAAACGGCGGTACGTCTACTGTATGGGGAAGCTCACAAGCTCTTGCATGCACGGCAAGCAGCTCGCCGACGGTGGGCGACTCGTGGTGCCCGTGGACGAGGACGACGGCGGGCAGGTGCTGCTGGAGATCCAGCGCTCGGACGCGACGTTCACCAAGAGGACGCTCATGTCGGTGTCGTACGTGCCGCTCGTGCGCCAGCGCCGCGAGCTCTGATGCCGCCACAACTGTAGCGACGTGCTAACCTGTGTCAAGTCCACGGGCGACAAGCGAGGAACTAAGTAAAACGTGTAACATGTTGAAGCCCGACAAGCTCGCACCCGTTCAACCTGCCGGGGTTAAGCTGTCTATACGTTAACCCTTTCAAGCAAAATGGTTCGCTTTGTTATGGGACCCACAAGGACAGTGTCCAATACAAATTCAAGCATAACTAATGCTGTGCGTTGCTCGGGAAGCTCTGGATATTTATATCCAACGGTCCCAAGGACCTAGACATAGCAACGTGAAAATCGCATGGTAAAGCTGATCAAGGAAAGAGAATCTTTTCGACTCAAGCAACAATTTGGCTGCAGACCGCTTCTCGCCAAACGGTGAGCACCGGCAACATCGACAATGCTATTGCGTCAACCATGTGAGCTAAAAGACTTCCATTAGAAACTTTAGAAATGATGTTAGCGTCATCGCTCGTATCTACAGCTCATGTTGGTGGGATCCGAAAACCTTGAAACATTTATCGTATCAGATATTACAGGAAAACAAAATACAGCATGCCACGACCTGCCAACTTTGATATCCTTGATATACAGCTCACGTCTTGACCCCTTCTCCTCGAAAAGCGCTCTGATTTTCGTACATCAGTAATTTTCAGTTCTTTGGCTTCTCAAGAATCACTTTACCTCTCGTATTGATAAAACCTCACATGCATAGCAATCAAGAACCAAAATGTAGGTTTAACGTTGTTCGAACGTTGCACGAATGTTGTTCTAGGCCGACTGGGGCAACATTCGTCTTAAGCCAATAAAATTTGACAGTTTATAGATGATTCCGGTGTATTCAATACAAAATCGAAATGGTAACTATTTTGTGAAAAATTACAGAAGTACTTTTTATTAAGTTATATGAGATTTGAGACGCTATCGGATCCCGGTAGAGACTCTGGATATAAATATCCAGAGAACACTCCTCCATCAATCAGTGTTAGGAACGCGGATCATATCAATGTATGTGGCCGTTAGGTTCGAATGAGCTGATATGGCGAGCACAATGGGAACAAACGCACCAGCACCACATTGACCCCAAGGCCGCGCCACTTCCCTCCCTCCTTCCCTTCCCTCACTCCGCTCGAGAACATGACGGTCTTGCTGCCCGCGGCGGTGGCGGACGCCAACTGGTTCCTGCTGGCGTCCGCAGCGCCCGCGCTCGCCATCGCGCTCCTGCTCCGCCCGTCATCGTCGTCGTCTTCCTCGTCGTCCGGGTCGGTTTCCTACCGACCGCTGGGTTCCCCGACGTTCGTAGCGCTCGCGAGGCGCCGCGCGCCGCTGATTTGGGCGCTGCTGCTCCTCTCGGCGCTGCTATTCGTGGTCGGCACGGCGCTGGAGGTGTACCACTCGCGCGGGTGCCCGAACAGCGACATCTTCCACTACGAGGTGGAAGAGCTCGCGCGGTTCGTGCTGCAGCTCTGCGGCCGCCAGAGCCTGCCGTTCTGGGTCGCGTTCGGCAACTTGTTGTTCGTGCTACGCGGGCAGAAGCGCATCCCGGTGGGCGACACGGACTCGGACGTGGGCGTGCCTAAGCGCGCGTTCCTGGAGCAGTTCCCCACCATGGAGGCCTTCGCCGACACGGTCTGGCGCGAGGCCGTCATGGAGATCGGCCGACCCGCGTTCGTGTCGTACCTGCCGGAGCGCGACCTGGTGCAGATCTTCTTCTCGCCCGACCTGGAGGGCTCGCACGCGGACATTTGGCTGTACCGGGAAGAGACGGACGCCGCCTCGGGCCAGCGCTGGCTCGTGAACGACGACCGGACCGTGCGCGGCAAGCGCTTCCCGTACGAGCAGGTCTTCCCGCTCAAGCTCGCGCCGACGCTGTTCCTGAACGAGCCCGTGACGCTGCCGCGCAACGCGACGCACCTGGCCGTCGCCGAGTACGGCAAGTCGTTCATGACGCCGCTCACCACGCGGCTCGAGTGCATCGAGAACGTCGTCAACGGCTACACGTTCTACAAGCACTGCGCGCGGCAGGCGGCGTGCGCGTTGGGCGCTTTGCTGCTGGCAGTGAGCTTGACGGTCGTGGCCGCGGCCGCGCTGCAGATTACGGGCCCGCCCAGGAAGAAGCGGAGCGAGGATGGCACGTCCTCCGACAAGGACTTTGCATAGATGCGTTCCAAGTATCAAGCAATTTGAAGCCTTCCGAGTGGTGGTCTTGATACATTAGTGCATCTTGCTCGGTCGTCTCGAGGACAGCAATTCCTCGACCCTCGCCGGTGTACTACGTATAGCGGGTCTACTGTATCTACTGATATGAGGAAGCTAGCTAGGCCTGCAGGCTGGGCGTGTGCTGCTCGACGCGCGCGTAGCGACTGGTTTGCTGGTGCGCGAGGCTGCGGTGCCGGCTGTAGCCAAAGTACAGCGCGAGCGCCAGCAGCAGCCACAACACAATGAGCAGCACGCTCGCCGCGTCCATCTGCGCGAACAGGAACCAGTTGAAGAAGATGGCGACACACGGCGTGAACGGCACGAGCGGCGTGCGAAAGTGCAAGGGCTTTCCATCATCGTCGTCATCGTCGGCGTCAGTGCTGGCGTCAAGGTCGCCGCTCGACTCGGAGCCATTGCGATCACTCGAGACGCCGTCATCGCGGCCATCAGCGTTATCCTCATCGTCACTGCCGATTGTGAAGTTGATGCTGGACGTGGAGGCCGAGTCGCTTTGCAGCGCCCCACCTGCGATCAGCTGCTTCTTTTGAGTCCCCGTCTTCTCCTCGTGGCCGCTTGCATTGCCCTCGTCGTCCTGGTGGTGATGGCACCGGTGCGAGATGGAGTGACACCCGCCCTCACGTGTCGATTTACCGTCGACAGCGTCGTTTGTGGGCAACTGACGCTTCGCCTTGGCCACGCTTGCTCGCGGTCCGGAGGCTCCAGGATTGGAAGCGGCATCCTCTGCTTCTTTCAGCACGAACATGAGCGCAACCGCGACGACCGTTAAAATGGCGGCGACGTAGGAGCCAGCATAGTTCATGTACTGGTCAAAGAACGACGACGTGGCAGATATCGGTTTCACCGTGATCGCGCTCTTCTGCCAGTGGTATGCGGCAAGGAACGACATCAACAGGTACGCTGCAATCAGGTAGCCGTGCGAGTGGCGGCGGTCGCTTGGACTCTCTGCGCTTGCTCCAGGTGCTAACTGGTCGCGATCACCCTCCTCTGCTGAAGGTGATTTAGACGCGCGGACGAACAGCAGGGAGCTGTTGGTCAGGTTGAACGCGACTAGGATACCGAGTGAGATGAAGTTCCACAGCACGCGGAAGGGCACAAACACAGCAATCGTCACGATCGCCAGTCCGCAAAGCAGGGTGCCATGGAACAGGTTCCCGTTCGCGTCCATGCGCGCAAACACCTGCGGCAGCAGCCCGTCCTTCGCCATAGCGTACTGCACTCTTGGCTGAGCGAGGAACCCGATGAAGGATGTGATTGGCATGGTCATCACCTCACCCGTTGACACGATCGTCGCGGCCCAACCCCATCCGACGTGACTGAACGCCTTGCCGTACGATTCGCCGGCATCGATCTCCGAGTATCGCTGCATGCCAACAAGCGCAAACGTGGCGAGGATCGAGAGCGTCGCAGCACCGATGATGGTACCAATTACGGCGCGAGGGATGTTCCTGGTCGGGTTCTTGGCCTCGCCAGCCAGACAGCACACCTCGTCGTAGCCAATGTACCCAAAGAAGCTCGCGCTGGCTCCGAGAAACACGCCGGGCAAGCCGTAGACCACCTCGCCGGCCGCGTTCGTCTCTTCCGGCGGTATCCATGGCGTCACATTGTCGCTGTTGTACTTTGACAGACCGGCAATGATAATGAACGCCACGACGCTGATCTTGGTCATGGTGACGACGTTGACAAAGACTTTGCCCGCCTGCATGCCGCACAGCACGATGACCGTCGTGATGGCCATAAGCAGACCAGCATACAGATCGATGGTCGAGTCCTTCGGCTTCATCCACTCTGGCCCCATCACGCCCAGCTCGGTCTCCAACCAGTTGGTAAACTTGTCGCTCCAGCTGCGCGCGCCGCCGGCGCTCGAGATTCCGTACTCGAGCGTCAGCAAGAAGCCCGCGAGCAGTGCCGGCAGCTCCCCGAGCGCGTGATACGCGTACGCATACGTGCTGCCGGTAGACGGGATCAGGCACGAGAGCTCCATGAAGGAGAGTCCACTCAGCAAGCAGCCAAAACCGGCGACGAGCCACGAAAGTGTCGCTGCTGGACCGGCGTACGCGCTGGCGATCAGCCCCGCGGTCGCGAACACACCCGAGCCGACCGTGCCACCAATACCGATCATGATGAGGTCGAACAACCCCAGCGTGCGCTCCATCTCGCGCTCGCCGTGCGACCCGTGGCCGTCCTCGGTCGCGATGAAGTGCAGCGGCTTCTTCCAGAACGCGACACGTAGCGACGCACAGAGAACGCGGGGAGCCGCGGGAGGTGGGGACGCGCAGCGCCGAGACGCGGGGTCCATGGCAATGGTAGCGACGGGTGCCTGGCGGTCGCTGGGTGGCTGCTTTTGTCGCGGCGGCGCCGGCGGCGGGTCGGGGGTGGCCATTTTCCGCGAGCAGGTCGTTGGCACCTGTTTGGGGTTCTCAACTGACGAAACTGTTTGATGATACCGAATACTTACGTGAGGCTTGAAGTCTTTTACCTTGTACTTCGAAGAACTCGAATAACGTATGTGCACTAGTGACGCACAGGTTGAATTGCTCGAATAAGTTTACTTCAGTGGTACAGTGCGCGCCGAAACCATAGACGCACACGATTTTTTTTTGTTATACGGAGACTAAAAAGGTTGAGAGTGCAAAAAACGCCCAAAGTACGAGCTATCAAACGGGAAACCAGCTTCAACAGTCAGAATTGAAAATGCTAAAATCTTTTTTGCGCTAGATCGAAAAACCCATTTTTGGGTGGGGTCAAATCTATAGACGCAGCAAGCGTTCGCTGAC
>JAADXW010000598.1:0-18748 GCA_023337975.1 Phytopythium ostracodes
CGTCAACAATCCACAATCGAGGGGACCTTCACTCTTCACTGGTGTTCTGGAACGATAATGTATATCACTTGGGGCTTGCAAGGTGATCGGCAGCCTCGCGAAGGGTCGGAATGACGTGTTGCAAGTCGCTGCCCGTGATATAAGAGTGCAAACAACGGAATGCGGGGTCGGTGGCGGCTTGTGCGGAGCGACCACAACATGTGATGGTTGATGGGTTTGTGTGCACTTCGGTGTCATAATGCGATTTGCAAAATGCTGTATAATAGTTACCCATGGGAATACTGTACAGTATTCCGATGTGTTCGTGACGGGTTGCGGGAGAGAGAGAGCATGATTGCCCTAATTCCCGATACAAATCGCACACAAAACCGCAGTGAATTCGAAAATCGATATACAAAAAATTAAAAAGACGGACGCTGGCACGACACTTAAGTTCTCTTCGTCCGACAGACGGAAGCGCAGGTGTCGGACCATACAAAAAGTAAGTGATTCGGCGTTGTTGCCCCTGGAAATGGTCATCAGGTCACGTGACGAGGGCTTTACATGTATCCAAAAACAAAACGACACTTGATCCCTCCGCTCTGGCGCGTGCGACCAGTCGCTTGTTAAAGCCATGAGGAAGCAGTAGAGAACTTACCGCAATCCATCCATTCGCTCTCCCCACCTGGCAGCGCCACTCCGTCCACCCGTCGCCTTGCCTTGTCTTTCGCATGGGCGGCATCACCCCTGGAGCGTTGCGTCACGCAGTTTAGGGGCCGCCAGGAAACGTTTAGGGGAAAAATGCAATTCGCAGTAAGCAAATCGTGTGGCTATTATGGCTGGCGGGCTGCTTCAACCCGCAACTGACTCGCGTCCGGACCATACAAACTCAAAGAGGTTTCGGAGAATCCAGTGCATTTCTTTCGTTTTATTTTTTTTCTTATTTTCTTCTTATAATTATAATTGCCAGCCGCCGGCTACTGTATTGTTCTTCTCGGTTGTTTTCTCCGTCCTCTTCCGCCGCCATTTAAATTTTAGCCGTCACCAGAACAAACCGCGACGAACGAGCCGCCAACGACCAGCGGAGGCAGCGACGTCGGCGCGATGGCCCTGTACAGCTCGACCCACGGCGGCGGCGGCAGCGGCAGTGGCGGCGGTCTGCCTGCGTCCCTGCGCTTCAGCGAATCGGCTGTGCCTGAGCGCTTCGACCCCGAGTTCTTTGTGGCGGCGGACGGCGGAGGCACGCGCAATAGCCTCGTGACGCTGGACGCGCCCAGTAAGATGCTGTACGGTGCTCACGCAGGCGGCAAGACCAGGTTCGACACATTCCGCGACAGCTGCACGAGCGTCGCGAGCGGCTTCGACCCGCTGCAGTACTGGGAGATCGACGCCGAGGTGAGCCACGGGTCGCTGTCCATGACGGGCCCGTCCGCACACGCGGCGGACCCGTACCACGGCATCACGATCGAGGTCAACAACCACTCAATCAACAACCAGGGCGTCGTCATGTACCACGTCGACATCAAGGGGCCAGACGGCATCCTGTCCACCTACACCATCCGTCGCCGCTACCGTGCGTTCAAGAACCTGCACGCCGAGCTCAACCGTCTCATGGACGAGTACGCTGCATCCTCGGTCGCGGCAGCCGCCGCCGTGGCCAAGGAGTTGGTAGGGTCCTCATCGGAGCCGTTCATCCCGCTCAGTCCACACAGCATGGTCATGGAGAACCAGCAGCTACAGCGAGGAGGACCGCCGCTGTCTTCGTCGACCCGAACGCTCAAGCTGCCGTCCCTGCCAAGCGCCGGCGTGTGGTCGTACCTGAAGCGCCATGACGTGCACCTCGTGGAGCAGCGCAAGCGGCGGTTCCAGGAGATCCTGCGCCTCGCGATCCGCCACCCGGCCACCAAGCACAGCCCGAAGCTTGAGGCGTTTCTGAGCGTCGCGCCTAGCGAGATCTCGCAGCGCGGCTCGTCCTATGTGTCGTTGCAGGACTACAGCGTGCCAGTGTACGACCGCCAGCGAGAGTCCATCGAGCGCCGCCAGCGCAAGATGCGCGTGCTCGAGGACCGCCGCATGCGCACCGCGTCCGCCGAGGCTCCCGCGCAGGGCCACGTCTGAGCGTTCGGCGACCACAGCGCCCCTTTACCCACCACCGATAGTATCAATCCAATGCTTTTTTTTATTTGTCTCGCATCAAACTGCGGCCCCAACGGTCGAGACGACGCAGTGGTGTAGCAAGTATCAATAGCAAGACGCCATTAGAAGCCTTCGGAGCGGTGCCATTGACCCACACAAGCGACGGGATGCCTCCGATCCCGATCGCAGCACTATCGAAGGTGATGCCGTGTCCGTTGTCATGTTGGGCATGTGGAATTTGCTGTTGGTGATGACAAAAAGAAAAACTTTAACGGATTGACGTTGTCCTATAAAGTAAAAAAGTGTGGTTCATGACTCGTCTGCACCCGGGAGCTTGCCGACCGCGAGCTTGCGGTACTTGTCGATCAACTGGGCCGTGCTCTGGTCGGTCGGCGGCAGGAACTGCGGCGCCTTGCGCTCCTTAGGTGGGTTGAAGACCGCGTTTTGGTACTTGCGCTCGAGCTCCTGCAGCTCCGTGCGCTTGTGCCGCTGCTCGCGGCGAGCCCGTCGGCGTCTTCGTCGCTGACGCGCGTCCTCATCTCGCTCTCCGTCGTCCGCAGAGTGCTCGTCGTCGTCTTCTTCACCGTCGTCTTCACTGTCCTCGTCGAACTGCACGCTCTTGGATCCACTACTGTTGCTGTTTGGGCCTTGGGACGGCGCCAGGAGCTGCGCGAGCGCCATGACGCTCATACCTGTCTTGATCGGAGTTGACAGCGCCGACGAGCGGCGCGAAGACGCGGAGTCGCACGATCGAGAAGACGATGGAAAGGGCGACGCGCTACCTCTAACGCCGCCCGGACCTGTGATGGAGCCCGTCAGACGGTCGTACATGCGCCCACCCGACTAGAACGAAGGCAGCAACAACGGTTTAGAACAGACCGAGGACTTGGACCACGGACTGAGACAGCACGTACACCTGGGCGGTGGCCGAAGGTGACGGTCTGCTTCGTGAGATGAACGCTGCGCACAGTGTCAGGCTCCTACTATAGACAACGAGACCCGTGCGTCAAGGTGAAGATTGTGGACGCACCCGTACTGCTCGTGCGCTGGCGGCAGTGCTAGTGCCGTGCTGGCGTTGCTCGCGCTGCCCCCAGCTTTGCGGTCGTGCCGCAGGTTGCTCGGGTCGACGCTGAACACGGTCGGGGCCGAGAACTGTGCGACCGGCGGCTCGTAGCTCGGCGCCGGCCGCTTCGACGAGAACTCGGCGCGCGCGCGGGGCGACACGCCCGAGCTCGCGATCCGGTCGGCCGCCTGATTGATGAGCTGCAGGGACAGCGACCGTGTCAGTCACGCCGAGAGAGTGAGAGGGGAAAGGAAGAACACGGGAGGACACACGCTCGAGTAGTTGCGCGGGTTCTCGCGGAAGAACACGGACTTTTCGAGCGTGACGGCGTAGAACCGAGGGTTCTGGCGTCCAGCAACAGTGTTTTATGTGAGACAAAGGCCAGTCAAACGCTAGGGAGCCGCCGACAAAGCATAGAAACCGACCTTGTTGAAGTTCATGCGCTCGTATTCGTCGGCGAGCTGCCGCTCCATGCAGAACGGGTTGGCGTCCACGTCGACCTTGGGTACGCGCAGGCGCTTCTTGGCGAGCTGTGTCGCTGTCAGCGCGTCTGAGTCGCCGCAGTCGTTCTCCTGGTGGAACTTGCGCAGCTCGCGCAGCATCTCGCGCTCGCGCCGCGCCTCGGACGGCGACAGCGGCTGCCGTGCCATCTCCTCTCTCTCTATCTATCTCACTCGAACACTAGAGATGGGGATGCGGAGATCTCCGGGATTGTCCACCGCGGCTCAGCACGACAGCGAGCTTCAATGAGGCACCGACGCTGGTGATCACAACACGTAGAAGATGGGATTGCCACTTCAAGCGAGGGTCTATCCTCAAAAGCGATGGGGCTGTCGTCCCCGGCTATATGGATGCAGCTACTCGTGCTTCAAGCGCCGGAGCAAGCTCAAAAGCTCTATATTTAGCGTGCGGTTCCTCCATCTAAAGAACCTTTGACGCTGAATCAACGGCGAGATGATGTCTACAGGCGATCGATCATAATGGAATGACGCGACGTCGTACTGGACTTGTGAGGCCCCTAGCGAGCTGCTAGAAGGTGGAGTCACGACTGGCTAGCGAAATGGAACGTAGGCGTCGTCATCGCCTCTGGAGCCTTCGATTGGCGCGTGTCTTGGCGTTAGATGGGAAAGCATCCGGCAACAAATCATCGCGGGGATTCAAGTCCTGGTTAGCGCTTGCACTGGATTCCTGGGTTCCTGGACGGTCCGAAAATGTTCAGGGTATCAGCTGGCGATTTTGATCCTCTGGATGACATGCCGAAAAGAGATCCAGAGCTTACGAATAAGAGTTGGAACCGATCCATGGGCTCACTCAATCGCACATTTTAGTTGATTTGAGGACGTTGGGAGACTGCTTTGGACGGCTGGCGCAAGCGAAAATATATGCGAAGCCGACTGGAACGAAGGAGATTAGTGTAGCAACCAACCCGCCTTTGGACTCTCGGCAGGCTTTAATACTGGTACAGTATCACGGGCATGGATCGTAGACGCGGCTGATGAGTTTTACCGTATACGTATTGTGAGGGGAAACTGTCAAAATGATCTCTCCTTCAACTCCGGTTTCGATTGTTGATGGCCGTGGCACAAAATGTGAAGCCAAATACATTCACTCTGGTTTTTGAAATGGACTTTCTATCCCATTTGACCATCACTCTTAAAAAAAATGTCATCGTTTTGGGCAAGATGTACTGTGATTAGTTAGCGTTCATCAAATCATCAAGGGCGTGGTGACCAGCAATTGCAGGATATTATTACCCGTTGACTCTCAGTGCCCTATGTAAAAACACGTACGTTTTGATAGGTCTTCGTGGATTCCTCTGCTGATCTTGGATGGCGCTCCGTGTCAATATGTGAGACTAAATACGCACACTCTGACTAGCTGATGGTCGCTTTTTGATCCCAGCAACGTATAGTACTCCAGCTGCCATAAAACAGTAAGTCTCGAAAGAACAGACCAAGTGATAATCATAATATAAATGTACACAGGTTCAATGAAGCAGACAGGTATCCCACCGTGCAGAAATCGTCCGGTTGGCTACCGAGCCGTGATAGCCGTCGAGAAAGCGATGGGCGCGCCCGTAAGTTGCAGTATGTGATTATAGAGGTACTAAGACTTGATTTTTGGTGTTTTCTGGAAGTCTGACACGTTCTAAATCACTGCACTTTGGCTTGAGCACTGCACCCAGTGTAGCCGTCGATTCAGAATTGACTGTAAAGTAAGGACGGCGCTATTGCAATTGAACATGACTGCAATTCAAAATAAGTAAAGAAACGCACCGTATTGCTCTAAAAAGTACTTTATGCGGAACAATATAAAATGCCGTGGAGGCCAGCAGACCTCATGGTTTCTATAATTAGCGTTTAGTGTATGTCGCTTTTGTGACCGGTCCCAGTCCAGAATTCGGTGCGCTCGCTCTATTTTTTTTTTTTTACCGATTGTCCGCATCCTCTTTCCGAAATCGTCCAGCCTATAGATGGCTCCATACATGGCTCCATACATTTTGCAACGGTACAGTCCTGCTTGGAGCGAGAGAGGGGATCTTTGGCTGGCGCGTCCCGTCCTGCCGGTCCTAAAACCTCCTATAATTTATATATCGAATCGACGGAAGGAAAAAAGTGCGGACGGGGGGGGCTGGCTTATTCCAGCCAGTGCGCGTCACAGCCCGTATTTTTTTCATTTGGCATTTGTATTGTCACACCCTCTGTCCACCGCCCTCCATCGCCCTCCCTCCCCCATGCCCAGGCAGGCCCCAGCTGCCCTCCCGTAGGGCAAGAGAACACCTGTTTCCCCCCTCCCATAAGCGGAATTGAGCCATCCCCCGCACATTCACTCTTCATCCCCACCCGTGGCCTGGCCGATCCCGTCTGGCTGTCCCGCCCCCTTGGTCCCCTACTTACTGCATAGTGTTTATATCTAGACGTTCATCCCCACACAGTTAAATCATGCAAGCTGCGCCGGCCGCCGTCCTCTCGCGCGGGATGCAGCTCGAGGCCGCGGTCGACAGCCTGCCGGACTGGTACTTCCAGTCGCGCCCGCCGTCTCAGAATCAGAAGCCCCCGTCCCCTCCGCGACCCGAGAAGCCCCACTACAGCCCGCACTTTTATAACGAGCACTACGAGTTCGACGCCGACTTCCGCGCTTACTATGGGGACGCCGAACGGACGCAACAGTACGACGACCTCGAGTTCGGCCGCATGCGAATGCCTGCGGATGCGCTCGACAGCGTCTACGAGGACCGCGCAGGCGAACTGTCGGGCTGCTCGCAGCCCGAGGAGCGGCCCCCGGCGGCCGCGTTCGCGTCCGCGTCCGCGTTCCGGGCCCCCAACTCGGAGGCGGCGCTGCTCGCGAGCCTCACACTGGACCTGATTGTCAAGCAGCAGCACGAAGCCGAGCGCCGCATCCGCGAGCAGCAGGCAGCCGCGGCCGCGCTGGACCGTCCCCTCCGGACCCCCAGTGACGCGTCCAGCCGCAGCAATAACAGCAACAGCAGCTCGAGCCACGAGGAAGAAGAAGATGGGGACGAGGACGAGAACAACACAGAGGACAAGCTGCTGGCGGGCAAGACGCTGCGCGCGGCGGCCGGTCTCGAGCCGCAGGACAAGCAGCAGCCGCAAGGGATACGCAGCAACTCGAGCCGGCGGTCGACAGACTCGTCTTCGGGGTCCTTCGCAGACCTGCGCATCTCGGGCTTCTCGATGCGCGGGCGCGAGAAGAGCGTCATGTACCACGTGGACGTGCTGCACAGCGAGTCACAGCTGCAGACGTACACGATCCGGCGCAGCTACTCGGACTTCAAGGACCTACACGCGCAGCTATCCGAGATCCTGGACGCAAGGCAGCAATATTACCGCGCGCGCGCCCTGTCCCGGCAGTCCAGACAGGACCGGGAGCGTTCCGGAGGAGGAGGTTCCATGTCCTCGTTCTCCATGACCCAGGAGGCGCGGACGGGCGAGGAGGCGCTGGAGCGGTCCATCATGGCGTTCGCGCTGCCGCCGCTGCCACACGCAGGCCTGCTGTCCTTCTGGAAGCGGCACGACCGCGCGCATCTGCAGAGCCGCTGCCAGAGCTTTCAGGAGCTGCTGCACGCCGTGCTGCGCCAGCCGTTCTTGCGCGAGTCGTTCGCCATGCAGAAGTTCCTGAGCGTCGCGCCCTGCGCCATTCGCGAGCGCGGCTCCTCCTACGTGTCCTTGTGCGAGTACAGCGTCCCGCAGCTGGACCGGGAGGAGGAGCACCGGGAGCGCAGGCGGCGCGCGCAGCAGTACCGCCGCAACAGCAGCGCCAGTGCCCACGCGTCCATGCTCGTCGAGTACTGACCGCTCCGTCCCCCTTGGTCTTTCGGATCCGGCGCCGCGCAGTGTATTTGTAGCTTGGTGTGAATAAAGAGACGAGCGCGAGCGACGGACGGGAGGAGCAAGAGCGAGGGCAAGGCACAAGAGGACCCGAGGAGAAGAGGACCCCACACGCATTGTGGACGAGCGCCTCGCCCCTCGCCAGCGAGGAGCTCGCCCTTTGGAGTATTGTTTATAGCCTTTTATGTATCGGAATAAAGGCACGACTTATCCTATGATGCGGGAGGGAAGCGGTTGAAGCGAGTCGGATGTACTGTACAGTGTACAACATTGTAGGAGACACAGTGGTTGTTTCTTTTGCAGAGATACGCGCGGCTCGACAGTCGATTGGCGCCCGTTGCCACTTGGGCGTGTTGCACGCAGCATAGCACTCTTCGAGGCGGCCAAGGCGCGCGATCGCGTGATCAGCAACGGAGGAGGAGCAGGTGAAGGAGAAGACGACGATGATGGGGTGGGATGGCGAGCGATCAGCCGCCGTGCGAAAGACGAGAGGACTGCGGGGTGTAGCCATCTTGGAGCGTTGCAGCGGTCATTGAAGGCTCTGTAGGTTGCTGCAGTGGTGTAGAATGTAAGTAGGGACGGCTGTACTCTGCATGGATGGATAGTGAAGTGTCCATCGCGCTAGTCGATGCGGCCAGGAGCTCCGCTAGTCTTATTCGGTACATCGTGCTGTTTCTCCAGTCGCCACCTATTTTTAATCGAATAACATGAGCTCACGTCACACGCGACGTCTCCTGCCTTCAGTCCGCTTTTCCCTATCAAATGATCTTTACCGGGCGCTCAGGCGAAGCCGCCGGTGGCTTCCTGCTCGAGCAGTTGCTTGGAAGCGGCCAGATAGGCCCTGGAGAACTCGCGAGCGCGCGTGTCGGGCGCTCGGACCGAGATGCGGTTGCCCGCGCGGGCCTCGCACTCGGCGGTCGCGAGCTCGTGCAGCAGCTTGGCCATGCTGAGCGTCTGCTCGGCGCTCTCGAGCAGCTCGGGCTCGGCGGGCTGGCCCACGACCAGCGACACGACCTGCCCGCCGTTCACGAGCCCGCCGTTGCGCGTCAACTGCTCCGCGAACGGGTTCACGCCGAACGAGCTGGCCGCCGCCTCGGCCGCCGCCGACATAAAGGCTGGCGGCCGGAAGAACGGGGACGATCCATTCGGGGAGGGTGTCGAGGAAGGGGAGGAAGAGGACCGCGAGCTGCTTCGACCGCCGGCGGACGCGTTGCTGACGCGCAGGAGCTGCATGAGCGTGTCGAAGCGGAACGGGTCGGCACTCATGTAGTCGAAGAACGTGTTGGCGGGCACCACGACCGGGGACGAGGGCGTGGCCTGCATCATGCGATCACATAAGGCGTCAATACGGCATCAAGGGAATCAACTGACAGCGTCCTGCCTACCTGTGGGAGCACCTGGAGGTCGAACAGGACGAGCCGGGCGAGCTCGGACGCGTACTGCGGGAGGAGCTTGCGGTGGTGTGCCTTGCCCAGAAACGTGAGCGACGAGCTGCGCGCGATGAGCACCGTCAGCGCCTCGTGCAGCGCCCTCGTGACCGCCTTCAGGTCGAGGAACTCGCTCTCCGCTAGTCCGACAGACTCGAGCACCGACTCGAACATCGCAGGCGGCATTAGCGGCGGCATGGACGCGTCGGTCTGACCATAGCAGTCTGTGGACGCACTAGCGTTGCTGCCGCCACGAAGCAGCGACGCGAAGGGCACTCTTGCCGGCGATTTGGTCGTCGAGAACAGCGGAGGCGGCTTGAGCGGCGACTTCTTCTTGGGTGACGCGGCTGCTGACGAACCAGAGGCGTCAAACGCGAGCGCGTAGGGTGACAGCGTTCGTGTGGACGGTCGTGACGCTGCCGATGGCGAGCGAGGCGGTGGGTTAGCGGGCTGGTGCCTCGGATTCGGACTGTTACTCCCAGCTTTGGCCGGCAAGTTCGCGCTGATAATGTCTTGGACGGCGCGGCCCATGAGTTTGCGCTTGTGCGCGTGGATCTGGTTCTTCCCGGCGCCCAGACTCTTCTTCATGCGCGAGCAGGTGCTCTCGAGCAGCGCGTTAGATGTCTTGAGGCTTTCACACAGGTCCATGATGTCGGCCCGCACGCGCCCGCGCTCCTCCAGGCTCTCGGCGCCGATGATGTTGACCTGCTTGCCCACGAGCAGCGCGAACCCATGGGTGGCGTCGCGCAGGCGCTTGGCCGCCTTGTCGATCACGGCCAACTCGGTTGCCGAGAAGTCCACGAGCTGCAGCGCCTCGATCAGGATGGCGTTCACCCGACGATCTTGGAGCGGAGAGAACTTCTTGAGCAGCGGCGAGCGTGGGGAACAAGCTGCTGCAGCGGCTGCTACTTGAGGGTGCGGCGAGGACGGACACTGCACGGGGTTTTCACCGCCTTGGTCGTCACAGAACTGGACGTGGCGCGGTGGGCTCGACGGAGTGTACGGCTCCAGCGCAGGCCGGTCTTCTTCGTCGTCGTCTTCTACTGCGTCTTGGCTCGGTTCTTCGTCCTCGTAAGCCTCTTCATCACCTTCTTCCTCCTCTCGCTCTACCTCTTGGTCATTTTCCTGAGCGAGGAAAGCGGCGAACTTGTCTTCTTCGTCCGCGAAGCAAATGCTGCGCCGAGCAGGAGCTTCGACGGCGTGGTCTACGACGCCGTGGGCTGGCGCCAGTAGGCTCTTGTGGGCGGGCGTCACTGCGTCCATGCTGGCTCCGCCGCTCGCATTCGACGGCCAGCCAGCCGCCAGTCCTAAGAGCAGAGTGCCGACGCAGCAGTGTGCGTGAAAGGGAATCGAGCGAGCGCGCTTCTTACCCGTCTATTTTGAGAAAGCGCCTCACAACCTCATGAAGATCCCACCGACATAAAATAGACCACGCGCGCAGCGTCTCTCTGTGGGATCGATCAACAGGGAAGCAGGTGCGTCGATTGATACCTTTAACAGCGCGTTCAAATGTCCAGGTCGTCGTCCAGGTCGTCGTCGTCCCAGTCGGGGTCGTCTTCGTCAATGAAGAACAGACTGGAGCTGCCGCCAACGTCTACAGTAGCAGAGTTCGTAGTGTCCTGCCGGCTATGGTGCATGTATGGGAGCTGCACCTTGCTCTTGGCGGCCTGCTCCTCGGCGCTCATTGACAAGTTGAAGCTCACGTCTTCCTGCGAGACCGGCAGCGGGATCGCGGACGGAGTCATCGGCGCTGGAACGGACGCGTTGTTCGATGATGAAGTTGTCTTTGCCGACTTGTCTGAAAGCATCACGCCAGAAGATGCTGCTTGGTTCGAAGCAGACGACTGGTCGTTTGCCTCCGAGTGGTCAAAATAGGTCACTGCGCCGTTGTAGACGCGGAAGAATTCGATGCTTTCGCCCACGCGCGCGTTCTAATCCATGCGACCGCGTCAAAATCCGTTAGATTTGCCACCTTCACCCACGAGATCCCAGCGACAAAGCCCACCTTCTTGAGGCGGACAAGCTGCACGAGTCCGTCCATGGTCTTGGGGATCTCGCGCTGCCGCTCCTTGGCGAGAACGCAGTACGCGCCTAGCGAGAGCCGCGTCTCCACCATCACAAGCACAGTCGCAGCGGCCGCTAGCGCTTGAGTGACAGCTTGAGCCTCCACGCTGGCGTCGATCCTCGCGATCACCGAGCCAATCAACGGGTGGGCGCGCAGCTTCTTCACGAACAGCAGCACTTGGACCAGCGAGTGGCTCTGAAGCAGCACATTGAGCGCGTCGATGGCCACGACAAGCGGCCGCGACGATGGCCCCGGGTTCATAGCGGTTGGGTCTGCTTCATAGCTGTTCGTGAACGCGTCGACGTCGTGCTGGAGCCTGCCGATCAACCGAGAAGCGCAGCTCTCGTCCAATAGACCGCGGAGGAGCGGCGTGTCCGCCGAGTAGTCGCGTGTCACAAGCTTGCTCGCCAGCGGGCTGGATCCATTACGAGCGACGCCAGGAACGTCCTAGCGTGGATGATACGCGTTCATCACGTCATTTCGGTGGCTTGCCGCCACGTATCGAGTCTCAAAGACCACCCACCAGCGTGATTAGCAGCACTTTGGACGTCTTCTTGCATTCGGCCACCTATAAAGCAAGGACAGCAAGCAACAGCATGAGTGAAAGCGACAACAAATTGCAAAAAAGGCAGCCGCACCATCGCCAGGACGGACGCCAGGACCGCGCGGGAGGCGCCGAACGCGCCGCGCTGCTCCTGTACGAGCGCCAACTCGCTCCGGCACGCGGTGGACCATGTAGATGCGCCCTCTCCGCCCTCCGGACGCGCGTCCGACGTGACGCACCGCTGCGAGAAGAAGGCGTCCATCCGTGCGAACGATCTACAATCAGAATGCTTTTGCAGGTCTCCGTTGACGGACCAGCTCCTGTACCTCAAACATGGTACAATGCGTGCAGCTGCTGAGATGGCTACACGTTTCTGTGACGTGTGGCAGGCAATGCAATCTGATACTGTAGTCATGGTCCTCCCAATAGCAAAGTATATTTCAGATCCTCCGTCATCTCGTGCAGCTTGCTGCGCCGTGTTGCCTCACTCCCTGCTTGTTCCTCAGAGGTGTCTACCGGTTACGGGCCTTGGCGATGTCGAGCGCCTTCATCTCAGACAGATACAGCGGGTTGACGCCAGCCCGGACGAGCTCCTCGACCTCCTCCATGCGGATGCGCTCGAGCTTGTCGAGCTCGCACGCATACTCCTCCTTGAGCGCGCGGCCCTCTTCCTGCTTCTTGGCGAACTCGAACTTTTTAAGCCGCTCCTTGTCCTCTATCTGCTGCTGCAGCACGCGCCGGTGCGCCATGCTGCGCACCGTGCGCTTCTCCTCCTCGCCCTTGACGCGCGCCTTGTCCAGCTCGACCTGCTTCATGATGGACTCGTACTCCTCGTGCTGCAGCGTCGCCTCCTTCACCTTAGCGCGCTGGCGGTGCTGCGCCTGTGCCTCGCGGGCGACGCGCAGCTCCTCCATTTCCTGCTTGTGCTTCCTCGCCAGCGCCAGGTCGGCTTCACGCGCCTGTCGCTCTCGCGCTTCCGCTGCACGCTTAGCCCGCAGCTCATCCAGCTCCGCCTTCTCGTTCGCCATTTTCTCCTGCATGGAGCGCAACTTGGCGCAGCGCAGCTCGGCCTCGTGGCGCCGCTGCGCTTCCTTTTCCTCGAGCCGCCGCTGGTCCTCTGCCTTCTTGTGCTGGTACGCCAGGATACGCTCCTCCTCCTCCTTCTGCTGGCGCCCCAGCTCCGCCTTGCGCGCCTGCGTGTCGTCGTTGAAGCGCTTGATCTCCTCCATCGTTTTGTGCGCGCGCACGCCTTTCTGTCGCTCCTTCTCGGCCTCCTCCTCTTGCTGCTGCTTGATCTTGGCGAGCATCTCCTGCGCTTCCAGGGCGACGACACTCGCTTTCTTGTCACGCTGGCGACGGCGCTCCTCGATCTGGTCCTCGAGCACCTTGCGGTCCGCGTACCGCTTTTGCTTCTTGGACTCGTCGACCTCTTCCTGCCGCTTGAGCCCCTCCAGCCGCTCGATCTCCATGCGTATGTTCATCTTCTCGTCGTAGACGTGGTGCTCCTCCTCCTGCGCCGACTTGACCTGGAGCTGCTGGTCGCGGATCGTGAACGCCTGTGCGCGCGCACCGAGCGTCTTCATCAGCTTGACGCTGTCGTGCGCTTGGTCCTTAAGCACGCCGGCGCGGCGCAGCGTCGCCTCCTTCTCGGCCTCGAAGATCTGCTCGATTTCGCTCTTGGGCGCGCGCCGGGCCGCCTCCTCGCTCAGCTGGACCATGTGCTCTTTCCGCTGCTTGGCCGACAGTCGCTGGCGCTCGAGCTCCGCGTCTCGCGCGGCCTCCAGCTCCTCAATCTGCGCCGGGGTCAGGATCTCGGTCTCGCGCTTGATGCGCTGCAAGTCGTCCCCTGCCACAGCGACCACCAGTCGGGGGTGAGCGCGGCGACTGCTTCCAGCCTTGCTGGGGACGGTTCTCTGCTCGTCCGGCTCCTGGTTGGATGACGCGCCGCCTACAATGTCTCTGTGGGGTCATCAACGAGCGTTAGAAGCGGGGTTATGGACTTGTGGGCTCTGTGTTCGACCTCACCGTCCGGCCTGCAGTGTGCGTTGGTCCTTCTTGCTCTTGGCCACGTGGTGCTTCTCGCCGAAGAGCGTGTCGTCCACTTGCGGCGAGTGCGCCACGCGGCGGTACCGGCGGCTCGTCGCGTTCGAGCTCGGCACGTTGATGGACGCGGAGCTGCGGCTCGACGCTGAGCCAGCGCGCACGCTCATGCTGTCAGGTCGGTCGCACCGGTGGGTCGAGTCGCTGGGTCAGTTCTCAGGCGATTAAGGACGCTGGAGCGAGTGTCACGCGAGTACGGCGCTCGGTAAGGGCTACTGCTACACCCTTTGGTTGTGCTTTAGACTCGCGCAGCGCTCGTTATCGTCTGCTACCGCGCCTCGCATGCAAGGACAAGGAACGCGCCATGCTTGCGGGCTAAACATAGCGCTGCAGCGTATAAATACCGCCGCAATGTAACCTACTGACATAAGTACCAGCAACGAGTTGAAGCGAGTCTTTGGTCGTTGAACCATACAAACGTCTATATAAAAAGCGCACGCGTTCATGAATACAGCGATGTGGGATCCACGACGGCATTGCCGAGCGCTCTACGCTCGGACGCTTCCTACCTGCATTGCCCCGACACCTTCACAGCGTCCTGATGTGCGTGGTGAGCTCGAGACGGCCGTCGAAGAGAGCGCGAGGCGGCGCTTGCGGCTCGCAGACAAAGCCCAGCGACTCGTGAAATCCTTGCGACGGCATGTTGTCGGCGATCGTGGTCAAGAACAAGTTGTTGTATCCTTTCGGCTTTGCCCAGTCCAACAGCCGCATCGTCAGCGCGCGTCCAATCCCGTCGCAGCGAATTGGAGCACTGAAATGGCCAGCTTGGACTTGGCAGCATTCATGAACGTAGTAGAGACGGTGGTGGCCATGGCGTCTTGGATTTTCTGGGTCATTTTCTGCTGAAGAGAGTTGAGAGTAGAAGTGGGTGGGGGTCCCTCTGCACCAAAGGCATCAATACTGTACTTGTAGTACTCTCAGACACTCGGGATGTTCAGGAAAGGCGAGGAGCCGCAAGAATATTCCGGCGGTCCGTCCAATCGACTGCTCATCAAATCCGACATCGGTCCATCCTACTCTATCTGTTGGAGCCGAGTATCCCCGTCGGTTTGACTTCGTTTGCGCTCGTTGGTTCTCTCGCGCTGTCCCTGACGATGGAGGAGCGGAAAGCGCCTGCCGTTTGAGTTCGCCACGCCCTATGATACTGTACAGTACCTGCTGCTCTCTTCTAGAGCGTTAGACCCGCACTGAGGTCGTTCTCGCACGCTGCACGCTGCCAAAGTGGTCGAGAGCGCGACGCCCCGGAGCATGGCCGCGGATTGAGACGTCAGGATGATTGATCAAGTGCCGCCATCCCGAAAGCGACTTATGTACTGAAATAGCCGCTTGCCATCACGGGGTGAAATGACCATCATTCTCGTAGGGTTCACTATTCCGACCATCAACTGTAGATGTAGATTCCCGAGACAGGCGGCTGCGAAAACATTTTTGTTGGTGGGGTGGAGGGATTCGTTTCCATACTGGTTCCCATATAAAAGACGGGCGGAAAGTGCGACGAACGATGGCGTTCTGGCGGCCGGGCGCGGCGCTTCCTGGCGGCGACGCGGACGATTCGAGGGAGCTGCCGCCGGGCGCGGAGGTGCCTTCCGTGATGTTCAACCCGCTGCACCGGCTGCCGCTGAGCGCGCAGCGGCGGAGGCTGCCCGTGTTCGCGCACCGCGATGAGATCCTGTTCGCGGTCGAGACGCACGCAACGACGGTGCTCGTGGGCGCCACAGGCTCGGGAAAGACGACGCAGGTGCCACAGTACCTCGCGGAGGCAGGATGGGCTGCGCCGCGCGCCTCCAATAAGCGCAGGATCGGCGATAGGGGTGCGGGCAGCGAGGACGTCGGCCGTATGATCGTGTGCACGCAGCCGCGGCGCATCGCGGCCGTGACGATCGCCGAGCGCGTGGCGAGCGAGATGGGCGTGGCGCTTGGCCAGGAGGTTGGCTACGCCGTGCGCTTCGACGAGAAGTGGGACCCGCGCCGCACCAAGATCAAGTTCTGCACGGACGGGATGCTGCTGCGCGAGACCATGCTCGACCCGCTGCTCTCGCGCTACTCTGTTATCATGCTGGTAGGTTCATCGATGTGGACCTATCAGTTCTGGCCCAGATCAGAGCTTGACGTGTCTAGAATGCGCGATGCTGACTGTGTGTGTGTGACGTGTAACCTTCAGGACGAGGCCCACGAGCGAAACCTGGAGACGGATCTGCTGCTGGGGCTCATCAAGAAGATCCAGCGCAGGCGGCGCGATCTGCGCGTGATCATCGCGTCTGCAACACTGCAGGTGGATACGTTCCTTCGCTACTTTCGATGGAAATCGCCGGTCGGCGACGACGGGAAGCGGAAACTGAACGACGTCGTCGCCGTATCGGTGGAAGGACGGCAGTATCCAATCCATATTGAGTATTTAACGGAGCCCTGCGGCGACTATCTGCAAAAGACCATCGACACCGTGCTAGCGATCGACCAGCACGAAGGCGACGGCGATATCCTCGTGTTCCTACCCGGCCAAGAAGAGATTGACTTCGTTGTGCACACACTGAACGACCAAGCGCCACCACACCTTCTCCCGCTGCCGCTGTACGCCACACTGCCACTGCAGATGCAGCAAAACGTGTTCTTGCCTGCGCCTCGATCTGTGCGCCGCAAAGTGATTGTCGCAACGACCATCGCTGAGACCTCGGTCACGATCGACGGCGTTGTGTTCGTCGTTGACTCGTGCTTCGTCAAGCTCGCGTTCTTCAATCCGCTAACTGGCATCGAGGCGCTGATCACGACAACTGTGTCGAAGGCCTCGGCCAAGCAGCGCGCTGGTCGTGCGGGACGCTCTCGCCCTGGCA
Organism: Phytopythium ostracodes; assembly: GCA_023337975.1. Classification (NCBI taxonomy): domain Eukaryota; phylum Oomycota; class Peronosporomycetes; order Pythiales; family Pythiaceae; genus Phytopythium; species Phytopythium ostracodes. The sequence continues at coordinate 16,492 of JAADXW010000598.1, forward strand.
AGTGCTTCCGGCTTTGTACCCAAGAGTGCTACCGAGCATTCCCGAAAGAGACCATTCCCCAGATGCAGCGCACGAATCTCACCAGCGTGGCTCTCCACCTGCTCAGTATGGGCATCCAAGACCTTGCGCATTTTGACTTCGTGTCACCTCCGTCTCCAGAAGCGCTCATTCGCGCACTGGAAGTGCTCTATTCCCTGAGGGTCATCAACGATGAATGCAAGCTCGTGGAGCCGCTCGGCACTCAGATTGCAGAGTTTCCCGTGGAACCAGCGCTCGCAAAAGCGCTGCTGGCGTCATTCCAGTACGATTGCACTGCTGAGATCCTCAGCATTGCGAGTGTTTTGTCGGTTGGAGACATTTTCCTGAGCACCCGAGGCTCGAAGGAGCGGAAGCAGAAGATCGCGGAGGCCATGGAAGAGTTTGCGCACCCAGACGGCGACCATCTCATGTACTTGGGCATCTACGATGCATTCTGCGAAAACGGCAAGTCGCGCGAGTGGTGCGACGAGAACATGCTCAGCCATCGAGCTCTAGTTCGCGCAACGGAGATCCGTCGACACCTGAAGCGATACGTGAACCGATTCGGCTCACACAATCGTGAAGAAGGGGATGACTTGATCGACGAAGAGACCAACAGAAGGGTACTCAAGTGCGTTGTGAGCGGCTACTTCGCCAACGCGGCGAAACTGAGCGCTGACGGCCAGTATCGTACGATTCACGACCACCGCGTCGTGCAGCTACACCCGACGTCCGTCTACTACCACATGGGCAAGCTGCCCGATTGGATTGTGTTCCACCAAAGCGTGCTCACCACAGACGAGTACATCCGCGACATCTCCAAGATAGATCCACGATGGTTGGTCGACGCGGCGCCGGACTTCTATCGCACGAAAGACGTCAGCAGCGTCATTTCGGGCAGCTCTGGCAGTCTAGGGTTGCCCAAAGGACCGGCTGCGACTTCGTCGGCGCCTCGGGGTGGCAAGACAGGAACAGATCGAGCGGACAGCTCGCGTGGCGCTACAACAGGTGCCGACGGGCGCATTCTGTTCCGGAAACCTGCGAAGAGACTCGTCGGCAACAACACGACCAAGAAACCGCAATTGCCTGTGCATATCGGCAAGAGCAAGGGCGGCTTGCGCTCGCAGTTTTGAAGGGTAGCGAGCTGATCTCAGCCTGCATGCAGCGAGAGCTGACGGTCCCTGTGGGATCGACTCCGTGCATCTGAAATCTGCAGCGCTGGGAGCTACAGTCGGATTGTGCAGAACAAGTTGTGGAAGGGATCTACACGGATCGCGGACCGTTTAGCTCCAAGATACCAGTAGTGGGATGGACCTGACTGAAGTGAGATCGACCAGACCAGCACTCTTGATCATCACTACTCGAAGACATATCAGCTCCGAAACGGTGAGTGCCTCTCCGCTGCGTATCACTATGGCTTAAAATCCTGATTTCGCTTGTACTCACGCCACATAGTCTATTGGTATCTTGTTATAGCAGCATAGCTACTCACCAGCGCATTGGTGAATGCTGGGCAGCCCGTTTCGCTTGATGCCTGAAGCTCCCCGTCAAGGAGATCACTTCTCAATTCGTGCTGTCCCGCCCGAGCTGCCAACGCCAAGACCTAATCATGGCCGCCGCCGTCTTGTCCGCGTGCCAGATCTGCTTCGATGGCATCGAGGCGTCAACGCTTATCACAAAGTTCTGCAGTCCAAAGTGTCCAGCCCGGATATGCTCTTCCTGCCTCAAGCGGCATATCGAAGTGGCACTCAAGGTGCCGTACACCGGCGCTCTGTCTCGTGTCAAGTGACCGATCTGCCTCGTCCCCGTCAACTGCGAGAGGTGGAGTGAGCGGCTGAGCGAAGATGATCCGGAGCGCGCCAAGTTGCGTTTCGAGTACCGTCGTGTGTGCCTCACGTTATGCCGTTTCGGGGTACCATGCTGTCATAAGGGCAGTTACGTCCACATGCCGGCGTATTATACGACGAAGCTGACTGAGCAGTACGCTAGGCATGCGGTTCCAGTCGCGAACGCTGACGCGCTGCTGATCACTGACAAGCAGCGAAAGAAACAGTTCCTGCGTGATCTTCGACGCGTTGGCGAGCGCTTCTCTCGACACGATCCAGGCACGACGGCGGGTGATGTCGTCCGATTCTTGGAAGACAGTTTCCCCGGCTACGACACCAAGAGCGCCGTCTACTCGCTGTCCAACCCGTTGCAGATCGCGTACCATTTGCTGGCCTCGCGTATCCGTGACGAA
>JAADXW010000599.1:0-18745 GCA_023337975.1 Phytopythium ostracodes
CCCCCCCCCCCCCCCCCCCCCCCTGCATGGGGAAGCTGGGTCGGTCGACCAAGAGCACGTCACAGCAGAGCGGAAGCAGATGCTGGAGGCCACGAAGGGGTACCCGCTCTCTTACATATTTAATATGGATAAGACTAGGTTGTTCTTCCGCCAAGTCCCTCGTCGAACGATCTCGCGAGGCAAAGAGCGGCCTCAAGCAGGACAAATCCAGGATGACGCTCTGCGTCGGCTCCAACACCTACGGCACCGAGAAGCTCCCGCTGTTGGTGATCGGCAAGTCCATGAACACTGTCGCGTTCCGCGGACATGACGTCGAGAAAGAGCTCGGGATTCGCTACGTGAACTTCAAGAAAGGGTGGATGAGTGGTGTCGTGTTCCGCGACTGGCTCACGAAGCTTAACGACGGCATGATGCGCCAGGACTGACACATTCTCCTCTTCGTCGACAACGTGTCCCATGACGCATCAGCCCTCTCGCTCTCGCACATCGAGCTCGTCAAACTCCCGCCCAATACCACGTCCGTCCTCCAACCCATGGACCAGGGCGTCATCCAGAGCCTCAAGCAAAAGGTCACACTGCGCAAGTCGCTGTACACTATCCGCAAGCACTACGAGGGCGTGGAGAATCCGTACAAGACCATCGATCTGTTCACGGCAGTCCAGTGGTGCTTTGAGAGCTGGAATGCTGTGAATGCGTCTGTGATCAGAAACTGTTGGTTTCACTCCGGCATTGTGACCAATCCGCTTCGAGTCTCGAGTATTTTGAACCCTGAGGGAAATTAAATTAGTACGCTTTGTCTCTTGATACACTTTTAACCTTTAGAACCTGTCGTTTGTTAATTTGTGTCACTCTTCGTTGTTGGCGGGGCTTTCTGTACTCTATGAAGGGATAGGGGTATTACAGAAACTGCAGCGCTTGCTGTCATGGCCCCATGGCTACCGTAATGAAAGAATAGGGCGATGGCAAATTTCACGGCCACCACATGACCAAAGGGCTCAAGTAATCACCGCGGTGTCATGGGCATTGCAGTCTTCACACACAAAGGTAATACCTGTCAAAGTTTCACTTAAATTCTTTTTGTACCGGCTCTAATTTTTTTGCCCGACCTCCGTAGGCGGCTCCGATTGCGAGCGAGATACCGTGTTAATAACACAAAAAAGCGGACAAAAATCATGATAATTGACGCAAAATTCGAACAGAAACTTGGACCACTCTCATCACAGCGTTGCGCGAAGGTCGCGCGTACGTGCAGTACAACACCAACTCCCTTAATTGATAGTGTCAACTTATGCAGATGACGTCTACAACTCACCTTTCCTAAATGTAGACGAACCTATGGGTAGCAGGCTTCAACTTGCCCTCCTAGAGCCGAACCTACAGATCGAACCTATAAACAGATCCGCGCCTTCCCCCACGTTCTAATACCCAAGCGACGCGAAACCAAGATAATGGAGACGCTGCCGGCCAAGGTGGCCCCCGCGTCCGCGGCGGCGGCGGAGGCGCTGGGTGTCTCGCGCGAGGACATGCGCAACACTCTGCACACGTACTTCCGCTCCCGTCCGGTGGCCGCTTCGTCGTCCTCCTCGTCCTCTTCTTCCGTCGCGGGGACGCGGCGGCAGCGCGTCTACTCGTTCGTGCAGGTGCAGAAGCGCAAGGTGTCGCTGGGCCCTAAGCGGCTCTTCGGCGCCGCGGGCGGGCCGCCCAAGTCGTACATCCTGTGTGTGACGGTCCAGGACGGCGCCAGCGCCACCGCACAACTGCACTACATGCAGTTCCTGCGGTCGCTGGCGGTGGAGGTGCGCCAGTCGTGGGACATTGGGCGGCTGGACGTGATCGAGAACGCCGGCGTGGCGCCCGACCGCAAGCGCGGCGCCTTCGCGCTGCTGTTCGACGGGGAGGATTCGCCCTGGCAGTGGCTAGTGGATGACCGCGAGCGCAAGACGGCCATGCTCGAGTTCCTCTGGAGTATCTGCGCCCTCGCGCTCGACCAAAAGGTGGCGCTTGCAGCGTGAGAAGGTGGAGTGGAGGAGGTGATAGTGACTGACTGCTGGCTGGCTGCTTTGACGGACAGAAAATGCTGCCGCGACTGGTGCGCTTCAATCTGGAGGAGTTGCACGAGACGGCACTGCTGCTCAACCTGCAGCACAAGTACGGCATCGACGTCGACCTGCTCGATCACATGGTAACGCAGCGGCAGTACTACCATTGCGACCGTCACACACTCATCTGACAGTGTTCCGCTGACGCCTCAACCGATGCAGGCGGCCGTTAAGAAGCAGCGGGTAGCGGTTGCAGACAGCGGCGGAGACAATCAGAGCGAGGCCGAGGCGAACGCTGGCGACGGAGGCAACCACCTTGCGAGTAATGGCGCTCCGACCAAGGTGGACGCCGACAAGAGGCCCGGCGCGAACGTCCGGCTGACGGACACCGAGAACACGGACGCAGATGCGCTGCTGGCCAACGTCAACTGGGCCGACGCGCACCTCGCGTCCATCGAGGACAACTTCCGGCGCAAGCTGCGCGCGCTCGAGGACGAGAACATCTCGTTCCTCTTGTCGTTCGAGGGCCACAGCCAGCCGCAGCCGACCGTCGGCAAGGCGTCAGGATCCAACAATAGCAGCGGCACGGCCGTGGACCGCATCGTGGCGGCCATCGACGCGCTGCAGCAGCGCGTGGCGCATACGCAGCGCTGGACGGACGACTCGGACGACTTCTTGCAGCAAACGTCCGCCAACATGCTCCACTTCGAGTCGCTCAACAACCAGCTCGAGGTGCACTTCCGCAACAGCGTGGCGCTGCAGGACGCGCTCGAGCAAATGATGGCCAAGGTCGACATCCCGCGCGAGCAGATGGGCGTGCTGCTCAAGCCTGTCAGCATCTTCCCCGAGGACGCGAGCAGCGGTGCCGACGTTTCAACCGTGGCGATCAACCCGCTTCAGACGCCGCTAGCACCGGAAGCCAAGAGAGAACTGGACCAACAGATGAAGGCGACGCTTGCCATGCTCGCCAGGGTGGACGACGCCATCAAGTCCACGCGCGAATTCCCCGCGAGCGAGATGGCCGCCTTCCGCGCTCGCGGCGACGAGCTCTCCAAGCTGGCTCGAGCGTTCAGCGACAAGGTCTGCGCCGCGTTCGACGCGTTCCTGCAGCGAAAGACGCGCCAGTGGACGCTCTTCTCGATGACGCAGGCCGCTGCACGTGCCGGTGCATCGTCTTCTCTCTCTCCACTCTCGAGAGGCCGAGGGCCGCTGAGCTCTGCCGCCATGCGCGAGTCGCGGGACGTGTCGACCGCGTCGTCGTCGTCCACGTCCATCATCGGCCGGGGATCGATCGAGGCGTCGCGGTTCGGCCGCGCCATCACGTCGTTCGAGGAGCAAGCGCGCGAAATGGACTGGAGCTTCACCAACGAGCACTTCCACGCTATCCTCTTGCTCTACCAGCCGCTGTTGACGCGCCTGCACTCGCTGGACCCGCAGGTGGTGACGGCGTTGCGTGCCATCTACGCCAAGAACGCTGCCTCCGTGTATAGTCCGCACGTGCAGTCGCTGTTCCGGTGCCTCAAGGACAAGCTCCCCAAGAACGCCAAGCACCACTTCAGCAAGCCGCAGGCACTGCAGTCCTGGAGCTTCCACTTGTCCTCGACGCATCTCGGGGACGCTCTGGGCGCGTCGCCTCTCATGCAGCAAGCGCTGGACCACCTCGTGCCGATTGTACTGCGCGAACAGCAACTGGTGGCGTCGCTCTTCTTCTTCAACAGTAGCGAATCAGCGAGGAAGCAGCCGAACGACGAGCAAGACGAGCCCGAGGAGCTGGCGCCCGTCATGGACGCCGTATTCGACAAGCTGCTCAGGCGGCTGATCGACTTTGGCGAGGCCGCCACCGCCAGGAACGTGCTGGACGCGCTCACGCTCGTGGTGCTCGTGAACGGGCAGCTGGACGCGTACCGCCGGCAAAGCGAGTTCCTGTTCAACGCCATGGTCAGCTTCCAGCTCCAGATGAAGCGCACGCTCATCAGGTTCACCGAGGATCAGGTACTGTTCTCGAGCGCGTGCTTCTTCTTGGACTGCGACTGACGCTTTCTCTCTGCAGGAGGTGTGGATCAACAACCACCACCCGGACACGCGAATGGTCGGCGTGCTCAGCCCCATCCAGAAGACCATGGTGACGTTGTGCTGTTGAACGGATGGGTAGATGACTACGTCTTGCTAATGACGCCACGTTGCCTTGTGCTGCGCAGACCATGGTCGGGCGGCTGGAGGAAAGCGTGTGCGGCAAGACGGACGACAGTGCGCTCGCCACCATCTACCATCGACTGCTGCCCGCGACGATCCAGTGGCTCGAGAAGGTGGCCGACAGCAGGCCCAAGTACGCGTCGCTCGTGCGCCTCGGTAGGTTCACTTGCTTGTCTCCACGCGAACTCCTCCAGCCAATGATGCATTCACACGTCCGTGGCGTGGCAGAGAACTACTACTTCATCAGCGACAGGCTCGCGGGCATCAACGCGGCCTTGGACCTGCCGCTGGGCCAGTACGCCGCCGACGCGCGCGCCAAGTTCGAGGAGAGCGCGCAGCGATACGTCGCGTACATTTGGGTCTACGAGTTCAAGGAGTTAGACGTGAGTGCATCGGCACATGACTCGCGCGTGGTTGACGTCTGACCATGTGAGTTCGTGGTGCTGCCCAGCCGTTGTTCGCGTCGCTCGAGGAGCTGCTCGTGACGCTGCCGGCGCAGGAGATCCAGTACCACACGCCGCGCCAGGACGTCCGCAAGGCGCTCGACGCGCTCGCACCTTCGGTATGGCTCAGCGTTATTACCCGGCATCTCGAGGAGACGAATGACGTTTGACCTTTATGCTGTACTCCTCTGCGATGCCACAACGCTATCAGTTCGAAAAGTCCGTCCGAAACATGCACGCGCGCATGAAGAAGCACTTCACGGTGCAGCCCAAGACGCTGCCGATGATCTGGCAGCGGCTCGCGGCGTACGGCAAGGCGCGCCTGCAGGTCTACGAGCAGATCGCCGCCAGTTGCTACCAGCTGCGCCTCGAGCCGACCCCGCAGCGCGGATGCGAGGTGCTCGGCAAGTTCTCCACGACCTAAGCTCACTCACGAAGGTCAGGAGGAGCGGCAATCGAAGGCTCCTGGAACACGCTCGCCATAAGCAACCAACCAACGCACGACCAATTCGACCTTACATGTTCGCCGGTTAGATCGAGTCTAGTCCTGCTTGGTGTGCTTGTCGACGCCGGTAGCGATTGTGCCAGAGCTCCAGACCGCGAGCGACAGCGCATGGACAGGAATGTAAAGCAGACACGCGTAAGGCAGCGCCAGCAAATTGATGCGGTTCGCGAAGCCGTCGACGAGGAACGCGACCGCGTCGTGCGCATCTGTGAGCCAGGATTCATGAACGTTAATGCTGTCAATCGATCAACTATGGAGAGGGCTCGTTCGAGGGTGGAGACGAGTGTTGTACCTTGTGGGTTGAAGACGTTAGCGATCGCAAAGAGGCCGAGCGGAGAGGATAATGCGAGCCAGACTCCAAACCACAGGTTCTTGGCAACTGACGCGGTGAAGGCCGGCGCGATGCGGGCAAAGTGCGCCATGAAAATGGCGCAGAACAGCGCCATCGGGTAGTTCAGAATGCCCATGATGCAGTGCGAGTACCTGACGAGTACGAGGCAGAATGAGTTAGTCACTCCTATCAGCTCGACCAACAGCAATCAGGAAACACCACCACGTACACTAGCAGCGCCATGGCGACGAACTTGAGTGCTCTCCATCCTGGATCTTGGCTTCCAGCTGCAGGAGGCTCGTCAACGCTCGACTCTTTTGTCGCCGGGCTCTTGTCCTGATCATTCTCCGACTCGTACGCTTGGACACGCTGCTTCCAGCCGACGATTTCGGTGCATCCGGAGAAGATCGTGACCGCCCGGAGCGAACGGATCGCCGCCACGATCGAGAGCTCTGCCACAGAGACAACTAGCATCAGGACCCACAACTGGCCCTTCAACAGCGGCAGCAGGACAGTCAGCACCAGCGCGCAGATCGCTTCGATGATGACCAGTGACGCGATGGCAAAGGCTAAGCGCATGCCCGCGGTCGTGCTCGCAAGGTGCAAGAGGTGCGCGATCGCAGGCGAGATGGCCAGCGCCACGGGGTAGTAGTACTCGCCGACCGACACGAACGTGTTCGGACTCGGGAGCACGTACAGGAAAAACGACTGGTGCAGCTTCTCCTCCAGGTTGCTGAGCGCACGCACGACCAGCTCGATGGCGCGCAGACTCTCGCGGATCGACACGCGGTGACTGGGCGTAACGAGCAGCGGCGACGATCGTACTGCATCGAAGCTGAGGGTTATCGCGTCAATGTTGTAGCCGATGAAGCTCGCGTGGATGCCCGACGGCCCCGTCGAGAGCGTCTTCATGAAGCGCAGCATCCCGCGGAGATTCGTCACGTAGTCGTGCACGCCTGGTTGCTTCTCCGGGGCGACGGACGTCACGAGCGTGTTACTCCAGGTCAACAAAGACGCCATGAACCGCTCAAGCAAGTCCTCGTCTCCCCCCTCGCTGCCTCCGGTCGGATGGGGGACCGTTGAGCGCTGCATGTCGCTCCTGTCCAGTACTACTGGGATGCTCTGCTGCTTCAGTGCACGCACTGCCGTGTTGATGAGGTCCAGATTGGGCAGTTGGCCGTTCATGCCGGCTGCATACACGCCAGCGGCGTCGACGCGTCGCGAGTTTTGCCGCGTTTCAATGCTGATGGCCGCTCGGATGAGCCCGGCGCGGTTCGGAAGCGAGCCTTCTGCTCCGCCGACGTCCGCGGGGTCCATGTGGTACGCGCGCAGCCACGCATCCGTTCCCGGCGCGTATCCGTCGCTGCCGTCCAGCTCGCCATCTGCGCACGACGACATTAATGAGAGCCTGGTGCGTCCTTTAAGTCGGATTATTCAGTACTCACCGTCGGCAACGAGAATGATGACGTCCTTGGCGAGCCATTTGGCGCGTGCGAGGTACTGCAGCAGCGCGAGGCCCATGGAAACGCTCGACGCCTCACCGTTGAGCGGCCCGGCGTTGCGATAGTGCGCCACCAGTACGATCGACTCCTGCATCAATGTGTCGAGCAGCACGCAAGAGGGAGGTACACGTCAGTGCGACGCCCAAGCTGACTCGACACACGCGTCCGTCATGACCAAACTACCTTCCCGTCTGCGAGTGGCGAGGCGCGCAAGATGCCGTACACGTTGGTGCGCTCGACCTGCGTGCGTGTGTCGTAGAACGAGTGGCGGTAGGCGTCCACGCGGTCGAGTGCGCCCAGCTGCGCCTCGATCCAGTCCACGACGCGCGAGCAGTTGCCGCCGCATCCATTGTCGTCCGTTGCCAACTGCGCCAGCTTCTTGTGGAACGCGCGCACCGCCTGGACCTGAGCACAGCGTCAACACCATGTCAGCGACGAGCACGAAAAGCTGTCTGTTGGTAAGCAGTGACGGCACCTCCTTCGTGCCGCTGCGCGCCTCAATCTGGTCGATCAGCAGCGCGTTCTCCGACATGTACGTCCCGCGGCACTTGAGCTCGCCTGCAGCAGTCTGTCAGTCGATATCCACGCCCGCCACGCGCTTCAATAGGAGGCCAGCGCACCCGTCGACACGGTCGCCGCGGGGTGCAGCAGCAGCCACACGACGCCCAGCGCGTACGTCGTCCAACTAGAGGAGAAAGAGCGTCCGACACGAGTTAGACTCGATCAAACCAACTGAAAGAACGCGCGGACGCGGACGGTAAGAGGCTCAAACGCACCACAAGGACAGCGCGCGTCTCCCTACCGCCGTCCCGAGGCGCAGCAGCGCCTGCCGCGCGCGCGACGGCGGCTTCTTGCTCGCCGCCTCCGCCATGTACGAGAGGAGATCTTGTCTGTTGCAAAGTGTCGAAGGTGCTCACTTCACCCTTGCTGCGGGTCGAGCTGGGTCCAGTCGTCACGTCGTGTGGGTTAGCAATTGACTCGTGACCCGATTTGTTTGATAATTAATCAATGTTAAGGTGATTGGGTCGGGTTTACACAACAGATTATGGAAGCGCGCACGTTTGAACCCGGCCCGTCACGAAGCCGCCAATGGGTTGGCTCGAAACATCAACCAAGTCGAGAAAGGGCAGGAAAGGCAAGCAGCGGCAACTCCTGTTCTTTATGGCGGGTCTGAGCGCGTACGAGGCCAAGCGGCGGCGGCGCATGGAGGAGAACCGCGCGGCGCTGCTGATGCTGTAGATCGGGCGGCTGCCGGCGCCCAAGCGGCCGCGGCGGGATGCCAGCAACAAACACGCCCAACCAGTCGAACGCCGGCAGTCAGCGCGGCTTCAGGAGCTAACAACGCTCACCACGGAGCAGCGCGAGCGCGCGCGGCGGCTCGAGAAACGCGATCGACTAGATGACTACTACTCGGAGATCAAGGCGCCCCCCAAGCTACGCCCCGTGCTGCCCGCAACGCCGCTCGACCTCCCCCTGCTCGACCTGAGCGACCGCACGGTCATCGGGCCGCGCGTGCCCACCAAGGAGCTGGACATCAGCGTCGCTCGCTTTCACGAAAAGTGGCTTGGGAAGCAGATAGTACCGCTGGGCAAGAACTGGATCATGCAGGGCTTGGTAGACGCCGGCGTCGAGACGGAGAACCGCCGGTCGCGGTGTTCAGCCCACTGGACGGCGTGCGGCAGTTCCGGAACGCACTCGCGCTATTCGTCAACGTCGAGCGCGGCGCCAACTACGAGAACACGTTTCAGGAGTCCGGCACCGACGACAACAACGTCGTCTGCTTCCGCTGGCTCGCGCTGAAGCAATGGAGTCGCGAGACGGCCACCGTCCAGCGACTGCTTCGAGTGCGACGCGGAGACGCGCGCTTCTTCCTAAAAGACGCGGACGAAGCAAGCGGCAACAGTGTCATGGACGCGCAGGAAGTCCACCAGGACGAGCCGCTGCTCCTGTTCCTTCGACAGGCCAAAGTGAATTTGCTGCTTCTGACGATGGATGGTCGTGTAACAAAATGCTGATACTCTTGTCGGATTCGCTGACTGCAGGGATCGTACGTCTATTGTGGCCGGCTTGGGTTCCTTGGGATGCGATCGGCAGTCAAACCGCTCGAGTTCCGCTGGCAGCTGCTGGACGCCGACGCGTTCAACTGGATGAACGTCCGCCGCCAAGTGATCGACAATCTCGTCGACTCGCCCAAGGCAGCGAAGCCGGAGCTGGCCGTATAGACACAAGAGTACGGGCAGAGACACCACCATGGCTCGGTCACTCTTTGCAGTCGTGGGGTATGTCCAATCTGTCAGACGTCGTATATCGACGAGCTCCTGTGCCCGAGTACTGTATTTACATGTACACACTAAATGAAGGTGTCGGACGACAGTCAACGACCGACTCCACATTGATCCTGTACGTTACCTAATTTACGTGGTGATCCGCTCAGTAAAACCCGTAAAGAACGTATGCCACACAACTCCAAGAGAACCTACAACTTTATATTTACATCCCATTGGCTAAAAGTCAACCCGTTTTGTTTACCAGATCAAGCCACATGGGTACGGTAGTAACAAAAAAAACAATACCCAGATAGATCTCTTCTTGTCGAGCGTGACGGCTGGCCGCACATTGATGTACCCCACCCCACAATGCTTCTCTCTCACGCCTTCTTCTCGCTGCTGCTTTGCTTCTCCTGGGCGCTGGCGGCGGCCATCGACTACCCTGGTGGCTGGGCGCCGACGTTCCCGGCCCGGCAGCAGTGCGTGGACATCTGCGTGGGCAGTCCTGGCCGCCCGACGTGTCCGACGCGCGACCCCGCGTGCGAGCGCAAGGCGCAGCGGCCGGGCGACTTCGACTACCTGCTGCTGGAGCAGCTCTTCCTCCCTCAGTTCTGCCGCGAGCTGCTGATCGGCGTGGACCCGACGCTCGAGCACCGCCCCGTCAACAAGTTCCCGGCGGGCATCGCGTGCCGCCAGCAGCGCGTCAAGAGCGCGCTGTCCATCCACGGGCTCTGGCCCAACTACGTCGCGGGCTTTCCCACGTGCTGCAACGTCAGCGACGTCGTCCGGAACCGGCCGTACGACCCGCGCAGGTTCGCACGGGAGCACAAGTCGCTGCTGCGGGAGATGAACGAGCAGTGGGTCGACCCGACGCAGCCCGACGGCGGCTTGGACTCGCTGTGCGAGCTGTACAACCACGAGTTCCAAAAGCACGGGCTGTGCTACGCCGCCGACGCGTCCGGCAGCTACGAGCAGAGTGCGCGAGGCTTCTTCGAGGCCACGCTGCGCGCGGCCGCGTCCCACGGGAACGCCACCGACACGATCAACGCGTGGGCAGCCGATCTGGAGCCGCCGCGCCGCTACGTCGCCGACGTGCGCGCGCTGTTTCCTAAGAAGGTGCAGGTGCTGTGCTCGGCCGCCTCCTCGTTCCGCAACGAACTGGGCGCCGTGCGGACCTGCTTCAAGCAAGCTCCTTCGGTCGGAACTAGTGGCGAGGCGGCACTCGAGCCCATCGACTGCGGAGACGACGTCGCGTCGCAGGCGTTCGTCGCGTGTGACGCCTCGGCGCCCATCAAACTGACGCCGTACGCGCCGCCGCCGCACCAGCTGCAGATCTCGCCGCTCGACCTCGAATCTGTCGAGTGATGAAGTGTCGTCGTGTGCCTGTGCACTGAAAGTCATCCGTTCAAGTTGCCGGATGCTGTTATTAATCCCGACTTTTAATGGTTAAACACAATAACTAATTACCGCCTTCGGACCGATAGCTAGCCTCACTGTGCGTTGTTGTTGGGCCAGATCGCGCGCAGCAGCCGCGCGACCTGCTCCTCGGAGCTGTTTCCGCCGGTTCCGGAGCCTTCGGCGAGCTGCTGCTGCGTCCACCGCCCGCGCGTGACCGGCACGCGGTAGACTGTGACGTCGCCTGTCGAGTCGCCGACCACCAGTACGGGGGCGACCGGCGCGAACGCGACTGTCGTGCACTCGAGCGGCACCTCCCGCTTCTCCATCTTGATCGTCGGTGCGCTGGGCTTGGCAGCGTTAGGATCCCCATCCGGATCGTCGCCGACGGTGGCTGGACGGCCAGCGGTCACGCCGCCCAGCAGATCGTCGTCGTCGTTCCCATTGACACCAACCCCAGCAGCTGAGCCTTCGCTCACAACGGGCGCCATGACGTATTTCTTTGGGAAATGCGTAACCACCGGGTCGAGGATGGACTCGACGAGGTCCCAGATCTCGACGCGGCCGTCCTCCGCCACCACCGCGAACACGGCGGCGTCCCCAGGGCTCCAGGAGACGCCGAGCACCGAGTGCTGCAGGTCAACGGACCGGAAGGACAGCAGCTCGTGCGGCTCGCGCTCGTGCCACAACTTAACGGTCCAGTCCCCAGAGCATGAGAGCAGCAAGTCGGGGCAGAACGGAGAGACCGCGAGCTGGTACACCGGCCCGGCGTGACCCACGTACGTTTGGAGGTACTGCTCGTTGTACGAGGCCGAACACTTGTGGATGAGCCCGTCCTCCGTGCCCACGTAGTAGACGGACGCGTCGGTCGGGCAGAAGTCGATGCACTGGCCGCTCGCCTGGCGTGAGAGCACGCCTGCCGCCGCGTCGGACCCGTCCGAAGAGCTGGAGGCGGCGCGTCCGAGCAGCGGGTTGGCCACGCGCTTGAGCGTCATGAGGTCACTGAAGCTTAGGCCCTTGGCGAGGCTCCACTCGGTCACGCGGCCGTCGCTCGAGATGCTGACGACGTTCTCGGCGCGGTCGAGGCCCTTGCTGAGCCACCGGATCTGCCACACGGCCTCGAGGTGCTTCCCGGTCGACAGCTCGCTCGTCGCGACTGGTATGGGCACGTGTTGCTGCGGCGATGTTGCTGTCAATGATGCCGACGGTGTGGATGGCCGCTGGCCGCTGGGAGCAGGCGTAGACGGGGTGTTGGAGGCTGAAGATGCCGCCGAGTCGTCCCGACGCGTGTCGTAGATGGCCACCACGCCGTCAGCGAAGCCCACGGCCAGCAAGAACGGGTGCGCGCGACTGAAATCGATGGACGTGACGCCCACGGGGAACGAGTAGATGCGCTCCGGGTACTCGGGGTTCTTGAGCGACCAGAAAAGCACGAGGCCTTCCTTCCGCGGTGAGATGTGGTTACCTGCAGCCGCCGCGCCCGCATTCAAGGCGCTTGTGCTGTTGACAGTACCTGCGGCGCCACCAAAGCTGCCATTACCCACCAGCGAGACAGCACCTGGATTTGCGCTGGCGTCAGCCGTCGCTGTCTTGAGCCCCGAACGAGCGTACGAGACGGCGAGCAGGTCGTCGTTGACCGAGTTCCACGCAAGACACGACACGGTCCGGCCCTCGGCGAGCTCGCAGCGGAACGCCCAGAGCCGTTCGAGTGCTGGACCAGCCTTGTTCGCGGCTTGAGCACGCGACGACCCACTGCTTGCGGTCCCGTCGGTTAGTGGCGGGGCGCCAGTGGTCGGAAATCCCGACGTGAACGCTGGGATGACGACGGGAGGCATCGGCACGCCTCCAGTCGCCGTAGAAGAGGCCGCGAGTCCTGCCGCGCGAACGCTGCCGATCCGACGCGCGCCCGTTGCGCTGCTGCTCATTGTGTCGTCGTCTCCGTCGTCACTCATGAGCGTGGGCAGGTCGCGGTAGCGCACGTGCTGCTGGTGGTACACGTTCTGCTGCACGGCACGCTCGAGGATGCTGGCGGTGCGCAGCAGCGAGGCCGACGCGAGCACCTTGGACGTGCGCTGGCGCGCGATGATCTCGCCAATGTCCACGTTCGTGTTGGCGCGCGCGTACGCGTTCGGCTGCTGCTTGTCGTCGCTGCTGCCGCCGCTGAGCGCCTGCGACTGGTTGTGGGTCGGGATCTGCGCCGACGACGTCGCGACGGCGCTGCTGGAGCTCGCGCTATCGTCGTGGGCAATCGCTTGGTCCTGAGACGCCCCGAAGGACAAGTTGGCGCTGCTCTGACCAGGAGACGCCGCCGACACGCTCGACGCGTTCGTGTTGGCGGACGACCGGCCCGCGTCCATCGCGTGCGCCGTGCTGCCTCCCACCGCCGCCCGCGACCGGCTCAAGTGGTTGCTGCTGCTGCTGCTACTGCTGCCGTGCGCGCCGGTCACCTTTGCCCGCCGCGTGCGAGACGCGTGGTGCTGGCGAGCGCGCAGGTCCTCGACGATGTCGCCGTCCACGTCGAGCACGCACCCGGGCGAGGCCATCGTGGCGCTGACAATCTCCTCTACTTGGTGTCGGAGCTGCGCGTCGCCATACTCGTCGATTCCCGCAGAAACCGACGATTTGCTGGGCTGCTGTTGCTGTTGCTGCTGTTGTTCAGAGCCCGAACTCATGTCCGTCGACGTGGACGTCGATGTCGATGTCGTCGCTGTTGCCACGACTCCGGAGCCGTCGACGCCACCGTCGTCCGGGCGATTGTTGCTCGCCTCCTCCTCCAAACGCGCACTGTGATCGACACCGAGCAAGAGTTAGACTCCGTCTACATAATATAGCAATGGATGCGAACGCACCAGTCGAAGATGTCCCAGTCGGTGGCGATGGTCGCGGCGTCGCGCGTGGCCGGCGGCGCCGTCATGACCTCCTTGGCCTTCTGCGCGAGCTGTAGCGTCTGCGACCGGCCGTCCTTGTACTTGTCGCTTCCCTTCTTCTGCGCGCACAGCTCCACGTAGCGCTTGTTGCGCGCCGCGATCACTGCGTGCGCCGGCGCCTCCTGTGCGACGCAAACGCTACGCAGCTCGAGGATGATGGCGGTCGGCGTCTCCTCGAGCGTGACGGCCAGCGGCCGCCGCCGTGTCCTGCCGTCCAGCAGCATAGCCGCCATCGCGCTCGACATCACCGGCGCGCCTGCCTTGCTCTCGAGGGCTGACGAGTCACCTCCAGACTCGTTGTTCCCGCCCACATCGTCGTCAAAGCCGACCGCTCCGGGTTTGGGCACGCCAGCGTCGGCTGCGTCTCCGTCTTGCTGGTTATCGTCGTCTTCTTGGTTGGAAGGCAGCGCTGGCTGAGATAGAGAAGGTGTAGCAGCTGTCGGAGCGCTCGGCTTGACCTCCTTGCCTCGTGGAGGCGGCGACGGTTTGACCCTTTGACTGCTGCTGCCGTTGACCAGGTTGTTTGACGAGGACGCCTCTCCATCCGAGTCGTTGTCGGTTGACGCGGCCGACGCGCTGCTGAAGACGACGCTAGCACCCGCAACCGCGCTCGACTGACTCGCCGCATTGGTGCTCGACCCCTTCGAGCGGTTCCCTGCCCGCAACTTGCTGCCTCTCGTCCCTCGTTGGCCGTGGACGTGCGCGCCGCCGGGCGTGGACGGCTTGATGCGGCTCACGAGCAGCGACTGCGGCGTGACGTCGACGCCGTCCAGGAACACGCGCGCCGAGCGGCCGTTCGCGACGCCCCCGCCCGCGGCCGCGACCGACCGGCTCGAGTTGGACACGGACGATGCGCCCAGCACCTTGGAGCGCGACGCGTTCACGTCGCGCTTGGTCGCGCGCGCGTTCACGCGGCTGCTGTTCGTCGAGATCCGCACGCTCGACGGCGAGCTCATTCTGGGATCAATGACTAATTGTTGTCTTAGATGCCAGCAGCAAAGTGATGGAGGAGTAAATGGAAGCCGATCCGTCAGCGAATGGTCGCGTCAAAGGGCTCAATGCGACGCTTCATTATCATATTAGAAGGTCGTCAGATATTTACATATCAATTATTAGCATTTCCACAGTAATGACCGTAAAGTTCGCATGCGCACTTTACGCAGAAAGTTCTGGGCTTGTCTTCTCTTTATGGAACAAGGCGGGCGGTCGATCCGGTCGATCGGCATGAGCGTGTGGCGCTTGCTGGGGTCGATGGCGGACGACTGGGGCGACGGGGAGGAGCAGTTCGCCGAGGCGATCGGCGAGTACGTAGCCCCGGAGCTGATAGGCTCGTACGAAGGCTACAATAGCGCGGGGAACTCCGAAGAGGAGTCGGAGTCGGAGTCAGAGGAGCCGGCGGTGTACGACCTGGCTGGCTCGGACTCGGCGGACAACGATGGCGAGCGAAACGAGGAGACGGAGCCGGCGGCGGCCGCTTCGACGCGAGCGTCAGGTCTCGCTGCGGTCCGTGGGGCGCCCCAGCGGATCACAGCGCGCTCGAACGACGAACAGGGCGATGGAGAGGGCGAGAGCGACGGGTTCGAGGAGGTGCCGCCGGTGCGTCCGTCGCGCAAGCGGCCGCGCGCCGAGCCCGAGGCGGAGAGCGCGGAAGCGAAGGCGACGGCGGCAGTGGCCGCGCTCAAGCCGCAGCCGACCGAGTGCACAATCTGCTACGACCCGTGCATGATGACGGGCCGACACCGCCTGGCGGCGCTCAAGTGCGGCCACCTCTTTGGCAAGAAGTGCATCGAGCGATGGGTCGCGGTGCGTTACATGGGCTGTGTGGTGTGACGGTGCATGGATAGACGTGTTGTTGACGGTTTGATGCGCGCACACAGGAGCGGAAGACGTGTCCGAACTGCAACATGGTGGTGCGGCGCGCGGACATCCGCGTGCTCTTCTCGGACCACGTGGCGGTCGTGGACAACTCGGGCATCGAGGCCATGACGCAGAAGTGGGAGGCCGAGAAGAGCAAGCGCATTCAGGTCGAAACGGAGATGTCGCGGGTCAAGCTTCAGCTTCAGATGCTGACGTCCGAGTCCAACCGGCATCTGGCCGAGGCCATCCGCTGGAAGCGCAAGCTGGAGCAGCTGCAGGCCTCCGTGGCGCGGGACAACCTCGCGAGCGCCTCCACGCGGTATGCGTCGCCTTCCCAGCCGGTTGCGTCTCTCGGCATTTATAAAGACGGTGACACGGGCGCGGAAAGCCCGACGCTGCCGCTTGGGACTCAGTTCAAACCGATCTCGCCCTTCGACCCGGCATCGCAGCCCAACACCGGCCCTATCGTGTTCTCGTCGCCGTTCTCGTCGCCCCCGGCGCGGTCGCAGCCGAACTCGGTGCGTGTGAGTTTGTTCCCGTCACCAGAGCGCGGGGCTTCTTCGTCCAGCGGCCGGTCCGCGCTGCAGAGACAGCTCGACCAGCAGCAGTTCACGGAAGTCTATCGGATGCCGCTCGTCAACTCGCGCGTGTTTGCCATCGCGCCGTCAGGCTCGATGCTGTGCGTGGGTGAGAGCATCGCGCCTGTTTCGCACGGTATTCTGAAGCTGAGCGCGGTGGACCCGCGCCATTCCGCGCGCATCATGGCGCACCAAGCGCCCGTGCGTGACGTGGCCATCTCGGCGCGCGAAGACCTCGCGCTGACGGTCGCATTCGACGGGAAGCTGGCCGTGACAAACCTCAATTCACATAGTGTTGTGCTGCAGATCCCGCTGCCGCCCGCGCGTCGCCAAGGTTGGTCGTGTGCACTCAGTGCGTCGGACCCGAACGCCATCTACTGCGGCTTCCACGACGGCATCGTCATGAAGTACGACATGCGGCGACCTGCAGGCGGCAACAACGGCGTGGTCGCGTCGTTCGCCCTCGGCGAGAAACAGCCCGTGCACTCGATTAAGCTGTTTCCTCATGCTCGAAGCATCTACGGCAATGGCCTCGTGGCCGCGACGTTTAGCAGCGTGTCGGTGTGGGACAGAACCGATGGCGTGGGCGATGGCGGCGCCATTCCGTTCCTGCACTGCGCACACGCGAACATCCCGGGCTGCTGTTCGCTCGCCATGAGTCCATCCAGCGGTGGCACGGCAGTCGTCTCGAGCCGTACGCAGTCGTCAGCGCCTGCCTCCCACTCGATCTTTAACCTGAGTGAGCGTCCACCCTCGCTTACGCTGACACCGACCGGTGCGCCGCTGCGTGGCCACCGGACACCGGCCGTGCTCACACGGTCCACGGTCTGGAAGGACGCAGTCTCAGGCAAGCTCCGCGTCGCCAGCGGGGACGACGAGAGCCATCGGTTGATGATCTGGGACGTCGCGAGCGGTCAGATCATCCAGCGACTCGCGCCTCTTGCTGCTGCTGGCGGCGTGGGCGCGGCGCAGACGATCGTCGACGTGCAGCACTCGCCCTGCGGAAGCGGAGGCACGAGCCTCCAGGGCAACAGAGGCGGCCGCGAGCTGCTGGGCGTGCTCAGACAAAAAGAGATTGCGTTGTTCAGCTGCCGCGCCGGCGAGTGACTCGCAGGCTTTAGGTAGGTCGCGTTGATGTGGTCGCTCAAAGTGGCGGCAAATTATTATTCTCAAATAATTGTATGTGGCAAAACACTTGTCATGCGTAATGCAATATTGTTTGGATTGTACCACATCAAATATGTATACTGTTGACGAAGGAGCTATAAACCCGAGCTTCCCAAACATAGGACAGTTGAAGTTTCCTTCTCACTTTGAAAAGCACTAGTTCGCGGACCGAGATGCCGCCACCGCGCACGTTCCTCCTGCCGGTTTCTCGGCGCGCGCTGCCGCTCGTGGGTGCCGTCATCCGCTCGGCCGCTCGCCTGTCCGCGTCCGAGGAGTCCACGGTGCGTTTCCGCGCGGTGCTGGACGCGCGCGCGCCGCCCAAAGACCGCCAAGTGCTCGCCAACGCGCTCCCGAATCTGTTCTCCGTCGACTTTTCGCGCGTGGACGACCTCGCGGCGGCGCTGGACGGCTGCCAAGGGCTGGTGCTGTCCGCGGGCGCATCGCTGGCCGACGTGCTAGCCGAGGAGACGTTTGTGAGCGCGGCCGCGGCGGTCGGGAGCCTCCAGCAAGTGGTCAAGGTGTCGGGGCCGAGCGGCCTGGTGGACCAGGCGGCGCCGACGTCTCTGGGCCGCGCGCACTGGCAGGTCGAGCGCGCGCTGCATGACGAGCTCGTACTGAGCGGTAAAGGAGGCGAGTGCCGCGTACACGTCGCCCGCGCGGCCTCGTCCATGCAGACGCTGCTGGAGGGAAGGCTGCACGAGATGGTCTGCGGCCGCACGCTGTCCGTGTCCGTCAAGAGCGGCCGCGTCGCATTCCTGCACCCGGAGGACCTGGCGGACGCTGTCGTTTGCTTAGCGAGCGGCAAAGACGCGATGCCAAAGGAAGAGGAAGGCGATCGCTGGGCGATCTACTCGCTGACGGGGCCAGGTGAATCGAGTTCATCTATCTCTCAATGACGCGCATCGACTGATGCTGTGGCTGACACAACTTGTACTGGCCGGCGTGCAGAGGCGCTGTCGTTCCCGCAAGTGTGCGAGACGCTGTCCAAGGCCATCGGCGAGCGCGTCCGATTCTCGCACTTCCCGCTGTGGGCCGTGCAGCCCGCGCTGTGGATCAAGGGCGTGAGCGCCGAGCAGATCGCCGAGGAGGTGGCGCTCGCAAGGGCGCGCGAGACTGGGCTGGAGCAGGAGGTGACCGCGACGGTGAGCGAGCTGACGGGCCACCCGGCGCGCTCGCTGCTCGAGTTCGCCCAGCAGCACAAGGACGAGTGGCCGCGCGCTGAGTTCCGTTGATGAGGTACGAGATTTGACTGGTTCTGAATAAGGTTGACGCTAACATAAGTTCAATAGTGAGCACACGGAGCATGTTCAACACGGTTTACTCGACGGGAGAAGAGCAGGAGCACGACTCCCTCTCCCCACTGCGTGGTGTGTACGATCGCATCAGGCAAAGTTCCCGATGGGGGTGCCGGCCATGAGGTACTGGCCCTCCTTCTTGGGCTTGGACAGCAACGACACGCCGATCGTGGCCAGAGGCGGCAGGACCAGTGTCACGATGAACGTGATCATGCTGTTGCGCGAGTAGAGGCCCTCGGGCAGCAC